>VMDR010002188.1:0-98212 GCA_007922815.1 Macrotus californicus
GGGTGGTGGGTGGATGGTGATGGATGGATGGACGGTGGATGGATGGATGGTGGATGAATGGACTGTGGATCGATGGTGGATGGGTGGATGGATGGTGGATCGATGGTGGATGGGTGGATGGATGGATGGTGGATGGATGGATGGTGGATGGATGGATAGATGGTGGATGGTGGTGGATGGTGGTGGATGGGGAAATAAATGGATGGATGGATGGATGGAATCATCTACCTTTCTGAGCAAAGGCCAGCGATGTCCCCATATACAGATGTGGCTCCCACCAGCTTTGACCCAGATGTCACGAGGACAGGGTGGCTTGATTGTGAGGCTTGGACAAGTGACCGTGGACTCTGTTCCCATCTATGAGGACACAGCCTCTTTCCCAGGCTCAGTACACACACGGTGAAGCGCGGTACACAGGAGGGTGACTGGCATCCCCAGCAATCCCTGGAGTTCATCTCTGGGCTTTCAGTGTGTGACCTCCATGCTCTGCCCAGGCCCAGATGGCAGGGGGTGGGGCCTGCATGTGCTCCTGGCTCCAAGGACACCCTTCTGGACACTCCCTGGGGGCTGCTTCCCATCACAGGGCCCACCCGAACAAAGGGTTCTGCCCGCCTGCCACTCCCACACCTCCTGGACCTCACAGAGGCCCCTGTGTGCCCAGGCCCTGGATGCCCTCCAGCCGGCCAGCCTTGGCCAGAGCCGCTGAGGCTGTCCGTCCAGGCACAAATCAGCCGCCCATCTCCTTCCTGGAGCGTCAGACTCAGGGACCTCCAGAGCCAGCATGAATAATGCAGGCTAAGCTGCCGGTCACCAAACCAGGAACTGCTGTTGTGGCTTTTTTCATCCTTCCCTGAAAGTCCTCAGAAGGGGCGGGGTGGCCGGGGTGGGACAGGGTGAGGGACACTTGTGAGTTCCAAGAGGGCCCCAGCCTGCAGAGCTGGAGCTCACAGGGCCTCAGGGGGGCAGCAGCGCGCTTGCCCCACACAGGGGACCTGCTTCCTGTGTGGCGGAGACAGGGTCAGGGGGTGCTTCTGACCCTTCCAAGAAGACACCTGACATCCTGCCCTGCCCCACCCTCACAGCTGTGCAGGTCCCAGGCTCAGGGCACCCAGGTGCTGGGCCTGCCTGGGCAGGAAGGTGGGGTGGCCAGGGGGGCTCACAGGGCAAGGCCACTGCCAGGAATCTGGGCGGAGCCCCAGAGTGAGCTCAGGTGGGAATCTGGGAGGGCGCAGGCCCACCCTGAGATGCTCAAAGGCATCCCCATGGTCTCTCATCTTTGAGCTGAACATCTCGGGCACATGGCCAGTGGCCAGCTCTCACAGACCTGCACCACTGTGGGGCCCAGGGTCCGGCCACCAGGCAGGTATGCCAGCTGGGACCCTGAGGGCGGCCAGGTGCGCTCCAAACGGAAGCCCACGTGGAGGTGCTCTGCCCCCAGCGGCTCTGCCCATCGTCCCAGGCTAGCCTGCCCCACCCCGCCCCTGTCCCCCCAAATCCTGCTCATCACTGAGGCTGTGCCACCTTGCCCTCCCTCTTCCTTCTGCACGGACCCTGGCCTCTCTCTCCTCAGGCAGCCTGGGGCTGGGGGTCACCCTGACTTCCTCAGCTGGGCTTCTTCCCCAGGGTCTGCATCCTGGTCACCTTGCAGGGTCCACAGGGCAGCACACAGGCCCCGTCCATGCTGCCCGAGGCTCCTAGGGCAGCGGGTGGACACGCAGGAAGACGTGGCCCTGTCCCTGCCCCTCTTCAGCCTGTTCCTGCCCCAACTACCTTCCACCCGGCCACCCAGAGGACCATGCCGGTGAGCACAGCTCTGCCCATAGCGGTCTTGGGCTGTGGGGCGCTGCCCCAAGCTCTGCTCATAGTGAATCTCCCCCAACCCTACACAACTGTCCTCGTCTTACTGGTACAAGACAACGAGGCCAGTGTCACCACCCCCCACGTCCCCCACACCTCCCACAACGGCGCACGGCCAGGAAGCAGCAGAGTTGGGACGGGAACCTGGTTGGGCCCTGGATGCTGGGCGCCGACCACCGACCGAGCCTGCCTCCTATTCTCAACTACCCTGGGACTCCCAGGCCAGCCCTCCAGGGGAGTCACACCAGGGGAGGCCTGGTTCCCATTAAACTCCCAGTGAAAACAATCTGTCCTGGAGACGGAAAGGTGGAGGCTGTTTTGTTACAAACAGTGGCTGCTCTGGGGGGGGGGTCACGAAACACCCACCCTCTCCACGACCAGGGCCACCCCCAGGTTCCACCTGAGAAAACCAGGGCACATGAAAAGCGGTGAGTACAGAGAAGGGGCGAGCCAGGCCAGAGCCCCACCAGGGCCTGGTCATGGGCGCGCACAGGCCGAGGCCGACCTCAGAGGGCTCAGAGGGCCCAGAACCTTCTTAGGGAGCCGCGAAGCTGATAAACAGATCCCTCGGGGCTGGAGGTGGGGGGTCTGTGCTGTCCCGAAGCCTGGCGGAAGGAGGGCTAGTGTGGGGGCTGCAGACCAAGGGCTCCCCCAGCCTGGGTTCTCAGGTCGGGGCCCAACCCCGTGGACACCTCTCCTCTGAAGGCAGCCCCTGCAGCCCTCTGCTGACAGCAGGAAGGAGGGCAGCCCCTTGCGCCACCTTGCTCTGAGACGGCGGTTTGTCGAGTTTTCTCCCGCGGCCCAATTACCTGCTCGCGAGGCCGGGTCCTCTGGAGCCGCAGGCCCCCAGCGCGCAGTCCGGGCTCAGGCGGCTGCACCGCGTGGCGCAGGTACCACGTGCTCGGAGCGCTGCGGTCGGAGCGCCGTGTTCCCGCCGGCGGACGAGCCCAGTTTCTCAGGCGTGTGAGCCGCTCGCCACCGGGCACCGGAGGGATGACGGCGAAACGAGCCTCTCCAGCTTCTGTGCCGGGGGCCCTCCCGCGGCTCCCGCACCCCACGCCCGGAGGCAAAGGTGCGGTGGGTCTGTGCCGCTGTCCCAGGCCCCGCCCACCGAGTGACGTCATTTTAAGGGGGGGTGGGGTGGAGAAGTGGTTTCAGCTGGTCCCTCTGCCTGACTGGCCCCCTTTCCCAGACAGTGGGTCCCCAGCATCCGGTCTCGTGAGGCATACTGTCACTTCCGGGGCTGCGGTAACCAGACCCCCGAATGATCCTGGGGGCTGCAGGCCGCGATCACGGCGCCGGCCCGGCCTTGCTTGCCCTGGAGGTGCAGGGAAGGGCCTCCCCTGTCCCACGCCTGGCAGGCCTGTGGCGCCCCGCCACCCTCCCCCCGCCGAGCTCCTCACGTGCGGGTCTGTGTCCACCTTCCCCTTTGTAAGGCCACCACCAGTCATGGGCGTGGGGCCCCTGCTGCGGCAGGGCCTTGGCCTCATCACTGCACCTGCAAAGACTTATTTCCAAATGAGGTCGTGTTCTGAGGTCCTGGGCATGGGACTACAACCTCGGGGCACTCGCCAGTCGCAGACTGGCCACATGCACCTGCCTGGGCTGTTGGAAACACGTCTGCCGGGAAATGTGCAAGCCAGGCACACGGGTTTCCTGCAGGGACTCGGTCAGCACTGTGGCCGGAGGACCCCAGGAAGCACGAGTGTGTTGGAACCGAAAGTCTCGGCCAGGAGGCTGGTCAGTTCTGCGCAGTGGAGGGCGGACTTCAATTTCTTTTGGGGGGGAAAAATGAGAGAGAGAATCGATGCAAAGCGAGCGTGTGGCTTTTTGAGCTCTGCCCCCTCTGCATGATGCAAGTTCAGCGAACCACTCACAGCCTCCAGAAAGCTGACGAGCGTGCTCAGCAAGGGAACGATTTCTCAGGGCATTTACTGCTCGGACCTTCCCGCTCAGCGAGGGAAGCGACACCCCGCCTGGAGTGCAACGTGCTTCCCGTCGCCCCTGGCACTGCGTCAGGTTGGGAGTTACACTCACACCGACACTGGCGCTCAGGGGGCACCCAGGGGACATTTGCTACAAGGACAGAGGGAGCGAGGAAGGGAGGGATGTGGTTCAGATCCACACTTTACAGGGACCGCATCTGTCACCCACGTCGTCCGTCCTGGGGGCCGGGATTTCTGGCTCGGGATTTCTTCCTCAGTGCCAGCAGGAAGGGCCAGGCTTTGCTGTCTACCGACACTGTGGGAAGCTTCCGATTTTATGGTTCTGCTCTTTCCGAAAACATCTATGCAGCCTGAGCACACCAGAGAGGGGAACGGGGATGAGGGAAAATGCCCCGTGACCAAAGGGACCAAGGATGGGTTCCGGGGACGTGGTCACTGCTTGCATCTGCCTGAAGGCTGCCACAGGGCGGGGGGGAGCCTGAGCATGTCATGTGGGGCTCAGCTAGAACTGGCGAGTAGGTGTCCTAGGGAGGCAGGTAACAGTCAGAGCTTGCCAGGCATGAAAAGGGAGTCCTCACAAGGTAGTGAGCTCACTGTCCCTGGAGGCGTGCAAAGTTAGTCTGATCAGCCACCAGCTGAGAATATGGCAAAAAGCACCAATGGGTATGAAGTCGGATGTTGGGGGAGCGGGGAGCCAGGCACTGACAGCCAGAGCAGGAGGCTGGTGGGGAGAGGTCGAGGTGAGTGGTGCTCTGCACTCCAGCGGGGACACTGAGCCCAGTTCACATCCCCATTTCCGTCCTCCAGCTGGAGAGTCTCGGTGACTCTCCGGAGGCTGATAGGCAACCCTTTCTCCATTTGACGGGGAGAGCACAGTGTGAGGCTCATCAGGGAGCCGAGTCCCCTCTCCAGCCTCTGTCTCCAGATCGGAGAGCCCAGGTGGGAACCCACGGGCAGACACACGCGGGCCCCCAGCGGGGTCTGTCTGTGGGCCGGGCCATCCCAGGCGGAGAAGGGTGGGGAGGGAGGGAGGTGGGGAGGCAGGGCCACATCCTCCGTCCATCCAGGCAAGGTGTTACAAAAATGCTGGGAATGCTGATTGCTTCAGCCTGTGGGGCGAGGCGGCCCCGGGGCCTAATTGTGCTCCCCCAGCCCCCCGACACCCCCCAACACCCTCCCTGTGAGCACAGGGTCTGGGCTCTTGATTAGCCGCCAGCCTCCGCCCTCCAGCGGTAAGATCAGGGGGCTGCATCTAGCGTCCTGTCAGCCCCCCCACATAATGGGGAACAGATGCTCTCAGAGAGGCCTGGGGGGGGAGGGCTGCCCGCAGCGGCTGGCGAGGGCTTCCCGGAACCAGTGGGTGAACATGGCTCCCTGAGCATAGCAATACTGCCACATACTAGAACATTCCGTGGGCTGCCCCACACTCTGCTGGGTCTTGGGGCTCATCATTCTGACCTCTACCACAGCTGAGCCGAGGGAAGGCTGTGTCACAGGTGACGGGACAGGGCGCAGGGCAGGAACATGCTGGGAGGTGGGGCAGGACCATGGATCCTCAGGGCCTAAGGCCACTGCAAGTCCCCTGGTGGCCACTCACCACGTCCTCCTGAGGACACCTGCAGGCCAGGTCCTGACGCCCTCACTCCAGTGTCGCAGTGCCCCAGTGCAGGACCCGAAGGTCCCCGCCTGGCTGAGGGGCCCTCTGAATGGGACTGCAGCTGGGGTCTCTGGGTGCTGGCAGGGGCAGTGGTCCTTTCTTGGGCCCTTCCCTTTTGCAGCTGCATCTCCTGCAGCAAACCTGACCTTGAGGCGGTGACACCAGAAACACAGCCGGGGCCTCCCTGGGGCCTCTCTGAGTGGGGACGGGACCTACTTCCCAAGAATTTGAGGAGCACGGGTCCTGTTCTGGGCACCTCCTGCCCTCATGGACAGGGCTGGGCCATGTGGGTGCCACAGAGCAGGACACACGAGTAGATGGCAGGGTGTGGAAGCAGGGACAGTGCCCTGGAGGGAGTAGAATGGGGACTATGGGGCGGGCGGTCACGGTAGACGGGCACTTGCACAAAGACTTCAGGGTGGGGGGTGAGCCAATCCTGGCCCCATGCAGTCGGGGCCGAGGCCCTGAGGCTGGAGGGCCTCATACGTTTGAGGGCGGGCCAGGCAACGGGCACAGACGGGTATGTGGTCTTAGTTTCCTGTGGCTGCTACAACGGCTTCGACAAGTGGAGTTCACTGTCTTGGTTCTGGAAGTCTGGAGCCCCAAACCCAGGGGTCCGCGGGGCTGTGCTCCCTCCGGGGCTCTCGGGGAGGGTCTATTCCTTGACTCCTGCAGCTCCTGGTGGCTGCTGGCACTCCCTGGCTCGTGGCCACGTCACCTCACAAACACACAGCGAGGACAGAGCTGGAGCAGGAATCGTGGGTCTGGCCTAGATGCAATTTGGATGCAAAAGTAAATAAGTAAAATCTTTTTTCAAAAAGATTTTACTTATTTATTTTTAGAGAGGGGGAAGGGAGGGAGAAAGGGAGGGGGAGAAACATCCATGTGTGGCTGCCTCTTGCACACCCCCTCCTGGGGACCTGGCCTACAACCCAGGCATGTGCCCCGCCTGGGACTCCAACTGGGGACACTTTGGTTCACAGGCCTGCGCTCAATCCACTGAGCTAAATAACTAAAATCTTTAAAAAATAAATATTAGTAAAAATCTGGGACAATAACATGACTTTTATTATCTGCCTGGAGGTGGTTCTGTTTTTTCCTAAAAATTCTGTCTGCCTTTATTGCCTCTTTGCGTGATGCTACGGCGACGCCATTTTCTAGATAAAGACTAGAAAGATAACGGCAGCTTCCCACTACCGAGTGAATTTTCATCGTTTTCGACAACCGCGGGTCTAGGGAACTGGTTTCTGGCCTCACAGCGCAGGACTAGTTACGCGCAAACAGCGGCCGCGTCTGCGCCCGCCCCGGTGGTTGACCGATCACTCCGCGCTCCCAGCCGCGCCTGCCAGGCCGCCGCCTCCTCCGCAGATCCGGCCGTGGGCACCACCTGTCCGCTTTTCTGGCTGCAGCTCGCCTCTCGGTGCGGGAACGGCTCCTTCTGGCTTCGCTGTCGGCCTTTATTTCATTCCGGCCATGTTATCTGATTTTTTTCCCTCCGTTCCTTAAGAGATAAATTCAAAGTTGACAATAAGGCACCTTTGATGTCAATCCAAACCGGGAATCTGCGATTTCTCACTTGTTTTATAGAATCGCTCCAAACTGTCTTTGCAAATTAGAGTTTAAACAGCACGCTGGAGCCTCATCAGCTTTTTGAAGAAGGCTCTGGGTCTCGTTTCTGCTCGTCCATCTCTCCAGGTGCTGGGGCCTTTGTCTGCGGGTCCTCCTGACACAGGCTCCCCCACCCTGTCTCACCTGCTGTCCTTTCTGAGGAGCGTCCCCTCTCCTGCTCACCGCCCCTGCCCTCAGCGGCTTGTCAGTAGCTGACCGCCACCGCTGCCCAGCGGCCGGCTGTGTGGCCAGGGCTGCTTCCCTTTGTTCACAGGCCAGGTGGCTTTGACCGGAGAACGTCAACACTCACGCAGGAGACTGTCCGCAGCGAGGGGCATCACTGCCACCAGCCATCGTGCCCGACCCGTCCAGGGGGCCAGGGTCCACCTAGGATGGGGAAGGGGCCCAACCCTCAAAGCCATGGGCCCCTCGTCCTGCTGCCTAGGAGACCAGGAGCCCTGGGGACCGCAGGCAGCCTCCTCCTGGGCAGAGGGACCAGGGCTCCGGCAGGCGGCTATGTCTGAGGGACGGGGCTGGGCTTCCCTGTGCCTGAGCTGGTTTCTCTGAGGAGGAAGAGTGGAGCCCATGCAGGGCGAAGGCACACGTTCGACAACAAACAGGCGTGAGTTTCAGTCCCACCACGACGGCTGTGCTGGGTGAGCCTGGGCAGGTGACTTAACCTGTCACGCCCAGCAGGGCAGAGCCCCACTGAGAACATAGGCCAAGTGGCCGGCCGGGGTCGCCTGAGCACCGGGGCCCCGGGTGTGCATCCTGAATCCTCGCCCAGACGACAGTGCCCGTCCCTCACGTGCCGCCAGATGGTGTGGGCCGCGCCAACTCTCCTCCGGCGGAGTCTGGGCCGCGTGCAGCTGCTGCCCCCCTGGCCGCCGGCGGGGCTGGACAGCTGCTCGCCAGTCCTCAGCCCTAATTGCTTGAGGATGCTTCAGCCCGAGCTCGGCTCAACCTCCCAGCCGCGCCACGCAGGCTCTAGCCGGCGCCTGCGGCAGGCTAGACCCTAGCTCTCACCCATCTACTTCCCGCCCCTGCACCCAGGGCAGGGGGCCCTGGGCGGGACACAGCCCCACCACGTCCTCTTGTGGCCTGAGACCGGCCCTCCCGCCCTGGGTCTGGCTGCAGGTCACCGGAACCATTGCCCCCATGGGCTGGGAAGTGATGTCGGGGAGGTGATGCCCACAGAAGCCACCTCTTCCCTGCTTCTCCCACCCCCTGGGGTTCCTCACCGTCTGGCACAGCCAGGCTCCAGGTGGTGGGGGAGGAAGAGGAGAAACCAGGCCCATGTGTCATCGCCCACCACTCACTTACGAAGCCACTTGTTTGTTCAGCTGTGGTCGCTGAACGCCGCCTCCCCCAATGATGCCTAACCCCCAGAACCTCCTGGACCCCCAGAACTTGTGCACGGGGACCTGTCAGGAGTGACCAAGTGATGGATCTTATGGTGGGGTTACTATCCTCGGTTACCTGAGGAAGGCTTTCCAAGGGCTGGGCGTGGGGACACAGAGCCCCGAGCAGACACTCTGGGCAGGAGACCAGGGGTGCGGGAGGGGCGGGAAAGGAGAGAAGGAGGAAGGGCCGGGAGAGGAAGGAGCTCCAGGAAAGGAAAGCAGGTGCCTGGAGGTGACAGTGACTGGGCAGTGCTTCGGCCGGGAGCCCAGGCATGAGGACCTGACGGTGTCCATGGGCTTCTGTACGGGGGCGAGAGGGAGAGGCCACCGCAGAGTGTAAACCTGCCCACTTTCAGCAGGTTCCTTTCAGGCCTGTGGGCTGGTCTTCTGTCTCTGGTGTGGAACAGGCAGATGTGGGAATTATTAGCCATCAGGCCCTCAGGTGTCTGGGCTGGGGCAGGTGGCCTTGGGTCCTCACCCCAAGCTCCTTTCAGCATCAGACAAAGAGCAAACGCAGCCCTCCCGGGACCCCACGTGCTTCCGAGCGCAGCGGCCTGGGCCGTGACCCCACCTGAGGACAGAGGAATCGAGCCCAAGGGGCGGGGGCCGCCGCCCAGGCCCATGTGGGCGCAAGATGGGCAATGCGGGCCTGGGGCAGGGCTGTCTCATGGGGCTCCCCCTCCTGCAAGACCCGGGTGCCTTGAGAAGGAAGCAGGCATTGGAGACCAGGATCCAGAGGAAACCATGTGAAGCGAGGCTGCAGCTCTGAGAAGGGATCTGATCCCGGCAGCTCCGGGTTTCAGAACCGTGGTGCACAGGCGAACCCCCCACTCCTGTCCCAGAGATGCGCCAGCCCATGGGTCCGGGCCAGGCAGGCTCTCCTGGAGATGCCATGAATGGGAACGCGGCTGTGGGTGCATGCGCCGCCCCTTCCATGAGAGACGGGCGAGCGAGCGGTGTGCGACACCGGCGGGTTTGGCCATTCTGCGTTGCGGCTACTCTGCAAAGCCCTTTGCTCTGCACATTTCCGCAGACAGCACGGCAGTCACGGGCGTGGGCCGCACAGGCACCCCACCGACCGGCGGCCCTGCCTTTCGCCGCTGGGCGGTGGGGAGCAGGTCTCTTGTCCTCTCTAAGCCTCGGTTCCCAGTCTACACAACGGGAGTCGTGCTGACAGCACGTGCTACAGTGTCCAGGTCCTGTGAGCAGGGAGTAGCCTGGACTGATAGCCACGTCCACCAGGTGCTGTTGCGTGCCCAGTGCGCTGCCGTCCACGCTCTGCCTGGGGACCACAGTGCCAGCCCGTTTCCCTCGTGTGGAAACCAGAGGCCGAGCGTGGCACACGCTGACGGTGGCTGCCCCTCCGCAGGGCGCTGGCACAGCTCTCCCATGCGACCAGGCCTCAGAGTTGCACTAGTCACTCCCCAGGGTCTGTTCGTCAAAGCTCCCGAGGAAGTGGGGGGGGGGGTTGTGATGACACAGCGCACTTCCCAAGGAGAGGGGCAGAACTCCGCATGGTGGCAGAGTGACGTTGGAGGCGGGGGATGCAGCACTAAAGCAGTGGGCATTTCCTTCACCCAGCACAGGAGTCTGCACCCAAGTGCTAGCCCTTAGACCCTCCTGGCTTTGAGGTAGTCCCCCCTCAGAGGCAGGAGACCGGGCCTGGGGTCTCATGGGTTTCACCCCCACCCGCACCCCGCCCCCACCTACCAGGACCCTGCAAATGATTCCCCCACCCCTGGGCCCTCAGCCCTCTGCCCCCACAGCCTCCGCTTTGGGGTGAAATTAGATGAGGTCTGAGAGGCCGGCCACTGCCTGCCCACGGGGAACACAGCCCTGTCCCTGCTCCCGGGGGCTGCGCTGGCCCTGAGCTGGGCTTCTCCAACGTGACCCAGTGCCCTTCTCTAATTTGTAAAGCAAACTCCAGGGAGGGTGGGGGAGGAGGCGTAGATAAGGGCTCTTCACGGGCCACTGGGTCTCCCTGCCCTGCTCAGTACTCATTACCTCGCCATCCATCAGCCCCACCTGGCAGGGGGTTGGGTGGGGGCAGCTGGAGACCTCCCCGCCCCCAAACCCTCCCGCAGCCCTGGCTCTGCCTGAGGCCAGTCACTGGGTGGGGTGGGGCCCTGGGCGGGCTCGATGCTTGCAGCCCAGCCCCCACCTGGCCCCTGGGGCTCTGGGACTGGGCCCAGCTCCCGGCTGACCCTAAAGTGCTGGGCAGCAGAGAGGCTCTTGCTGGGGCCACTTGTTTTTGGATGGCCCAGGCAGGTCACCCTGGGCCAGCTGAGCTGACGCTTCTCGGTACAGCCCCACCACCCTGGGGGCAGGAGGGGTGGTCAAGGCTGACGTGGCCACAGCCTGGCCTGGCACCTGCCCTTTGAAGTTGAGACAGAAAGAAACTACTTTGGGCAGGTGGCCTGGGCAGGGGCGTCTGAGGCCGGTAGTCTGCATCTGCAGGGTGGGCTGCGTCCGGCGTTCGGCATCTCCCAGACCTGAGGGGCCATGGTTCCCTTTTCTCAGGAGCTCTGTGGGACGGGCATGTCTCAGAAGACTCGGGTGTCCAAGAGGGCCACTCCGAGTCTGGAGTGAGGAGCGAGAGGGGCCTCGGGTTCTCCTGCACCTGACACTTCAGAGCTCCTTCTCTGAGCTCTCAGTCCCCTCGAGGAGCCTCCACCCGGCCCCTGAAAACTCCTGGGGACCCGTGCTGGGGACAGCAGTATTGCACACACTTGTTCCATCCCCATCCATCTGGGGTCTGGGGCTCAGCGGAGGCCCACCTGAGCCAGAGCAGAGACCAGGAGGTGGAGGTGGGGCGGGGACCCAGGGCCTTTCTGCTTCAAACGCTTCTTACTCACTGGGCCGGTCTTCCGTGCCTGCCCGGCAAGGGCCCGGCGCTGTGCTGCCTGGGGCAGAGGACCCAGCACGGAGCTGGGTCAGCCCTCAGAGCATGGGCCAGCGAGTGGAAGAGAGGGACACAGATCAGAGGGGGACCAAAGTCCTGATGGGACAGAGCAGGGGGGGCCGATGTTGCCCAAGGAGGCCTGAGAACCTCCAGGGGCAGAGGCTGTGCAAGTTCTCAGTGAGGAGCGGAGGTGACTCCAGCAATGAGCGGGCTTCCTGGGGCTGAGTCCCTGCTCACAGGCAAAGGCCACGGGCCTGTGGGGGCTCAGAGTGGGGTGGGGAGGAAGAGGAGGAGAGTGGAGGGAAGGCCTGGGGGCAGTGCTTGGTGCCCGGTGAAGAAACCGCCATTTGCTGGGTGACCTTGGGCAAATCTCGGCACCTCTCTGGGCTCAGCTGCTACTAGAAAGGGGGTGGCCGGGGAGGTGAGCAAGTGATTAAAAGTCATGGGTCACCCGTGGGCAGGGCCCTGGGTGCCTGCTCACTGCTCGATGTCCAAAACTAGACGGGTCATTGGCACAGCCCAGTCACTCAATAAAGACTCAAGGAAGGAAGGGAGAGGTGCGGACGGAGGGAGGGAGGAAGGGGGGGGAGACATGTGTTTTGCTTTTTGCAGAGAACCTGGAGCTGCTTGGAAATCACTGCCTGAGATTCCAACACCCGCCCACCCCTCGCCCCCCCCCTCCCCCCGTCACACTTCTTGGTGAACCATCCCAAAAAGTGCTCATTTGAAAAAAACCAGACTCCTGGGGCGGGGGTGTGAGACCCTCCAGGTTTCCCTGGTAACATCCGCTTGCATCCGGGATGGGAAGTGATCTCATGGGGGACCCAGTGATCCTGGAGATGCCTTCCGAAGCGCGAGCCCTGGGAGGGCCCCCCCACACACACAGCTGTGCCAAGTTGCCTTCCTCACAGCTTGAGTGTGCTTTCCCGTGATGGCATTGAACCTGGCCCGCACTGATCTGTTTTTCCCGGACTAACCTCCATTTAAATCAGCTGCCCTTCGGAGCCCCTTGCGCTGCATAATGCACAGCACTTGAAGTGAAATCAATCAGACCTTGAAGGAAATAGATCTGTACTCCTGTCTCCTGGGGTGAGCTTCCTGCCCTGCACCTCAATGGCTGCGAGCCGCCAGCTGGGTGGCTCACCACGCCTTTGCTTGTGCGCTCACACCTGTGTGCTCACACCTATGTGCCCAGGCTGGGCAGCAGAGGGCACTCCGAATGCTGCGTTCAGATCCACCTCTTCCTGCTGCTGTGTGTCCTTGGCAAGTTTCCTAGTCTCTCTGTGCCTCCGTTTCCTGGTCACTGAATGGAGGGTGGCCTGTCACCTCCCCTGGTGGCTGACCTCTCAGTCACCAGGTTTGTAGGAGCAACCTCCTCGCACCCCACCCCAGCCCACCTCCTCATGTGAAGCTGGTGGGGGGGCAGTTTATCCCAGTGGCTGCCTCATTCCACAGGTCCCCAGGACTTTCCATCTGTCCCTCACAGACGCCAGGCGTGAGGTCAAGGGGCCGAGGGCCCTGCACCTCAGGTGCGGTCCTGGTTCCCTGTCCCATCAATCTCCTGCGGCCCAGCAGGGGTTGGGGAAGCCTGGTCAGGATCTGGCTGCTGGCAGGGACTCAGCTTTGTCCAGGTCTCTCCGTAGCTGAGATGGGGTGCAGATTCCAGGACCAGGGGCCCTGTGGGCCCTGCCAGTGTGGACAGACACACTGTCAGAGCCCCCCAAGTGCTTCCTGGAACCCCACGAATCCAGAGGCCTTTTCCATGTCCTCGTCCTGGGTGTGGGGGAGCTCTGGAGGCCAGGGTGCAGGGTTGGAAGTGTCCAGGAGGCTCACGCCCACGCAGGCCCTTTCCCAGAGGGACTCAGGTATGGTGTCTACAGCGTCTGGTGGCCCAGCACCACCTGCTCCTACCCAGGGTGGAAGAGAGCTGACCGTCCCACCCAACCACCCCTTACAGGTGGGGAAACTGAGGCCCAGAGGAGCGATGCCTGGGCCAGGTTCCCAGGTGGGTCCCGGGGCTGGTCTCCAGGTCCCCAGTCCCAGGTGTCCAGCCTGCACAACCGGCGCTGCCTCTAGCTGGTGCAGGCCACATGGGGGGCCCCGGTGAGCAGCCCGGTACCCAGCTGCTCTGGGCCTCCCTTCCCTTGTCTCCCAAGTGGGGATGATGGTGACGCGGGGATCGCCTCACACAGTAGAACGAGGAACGATGTCAGGTTCAGAGCAGGACAGCCCCTGGGAACATGGCCTTGTGCCCCTGGCCCTCCCCTGGCCCCTCCCCCGGAGACCAGTAGGCACCTGACCCTGTTGTCTGCGGGGGAGGCTCCACCACGGAAGTGTGGCCGGACTGTGGGGGTCCCACACGTCACACAACCTCAGGGCTCTCTTTGGAAAACACAGCACTTTCGTTTTTTTGATGCCTGGCTGGGGTGCTTGGGGCAAGCTCTGTCCTGGCTGGGGGAGACCTGGTGTCCCTTCCTGGTGACTGCGGGCCTGGGCCTCGGAGCTGAAGGGACCGTGAGGGACAGATGGGAGGCATGGTGGCCGCATGGCGTCAGCCCGCCCTGGCCCTGGCTCGGGTTCTCCCTCCCACGCAGATGCAAAGGAGAGTGTGAGCACCTGGGCGGAGCAGCAGTGGACAGGTGTGGGCAGGTGTGGGTAGGTATGGGCAGGTGTGGACAGGTGTGGGCAGGTGTGGGCAGCCCCGAGGGCACCCTTTGTCTCCCTCAGATTGGGTGGCAGAGCCTACCCTCTCGGTTTTCCAGATTCTGGAATGGGCTCCACAGGGGCAGGGGTTTCGGGGGAGAGCCATGGGGCAGGGTGGTGCTGAGCCGGGGCCTCGGGAGACCCGCTCTGGAAACAGGCTAGCTCTGGTTTGGGGTCCAGGCTCCAAGTGAGTCACGATGGCCTCTGTCCAGTCCACTTGTCTGCCCACCCCCCACGCCCATCTGCAGCCCCCAGAGAATGAGGGGGCAGGGTTGGTTCTCCCAGCCTGAGACCTCCACATCCCTGCTGAGGGCAGGCCAGCAGGCGCCCCTCTGCTGTCTCACAGGCCATCTGGGGGACAGTGCAGCCTGGACTTCCAGCGACTGCCAGGCCCCACCACCTGTGGACGGTGTAAAAGGCCACCGGCACCCACCGCTCGGCAGAGAGGAGAGGCTTGGGGGAGGCCTAGGCGGGGCTCTGGGGGGTCCTGGACGCAGGGTTGGCTTGTGAGGACCCAGACGTCAGTCACACAGGGCCCTGTGTCCCAGGCCCCTCTTTCTGTAGCTGAAAGTTACAACACTTCTTAACTTTTGAACAAGGGGCCCCATTTCCATTTTGCTCTGGCCCCAGCACTGGGCAGCCACTGATGAGGGCAGTGGGGCAGGGGTTGTAACCTAGGATCCCAGGGAGGGCTCAAAGCCAGAGGCTGGGGCCTGCAGGGACTAGGTGCAGCCAGGCCTGGACTTGGTCCCTGCACCTCAGCAACAAGTTGAAAGGATGGCCTGGGGTCTCTGTGACTCACTTCGGCCACTGCCCCCTGACCCAGCTCAGTGGTGTGGGGCCGAGACTGGGTGGGATGGTTAAACCAGCCAGGCAGTGGTGGGGGGGACTCGGTGGGGGAGACTGGTGTTCTCAGCTTTCACTGTGAGGAGGCGCCCCAGCAGGGGCCTGCATGGGTGGGGTGGGGAGGCTGTCTTCCCTGCAGCCCAAGCTGAGTCACACAGAGCAGGGAGCGCAAATGGGCAGGAGTGGGGGGCCTGGCCAGTCGGGGGTCAGGACCAGGACGCCAGACCAGCAGGCAGGACAGCCCGGGACCAAAGGCTGCTGGGCAAGGGGGCTTCGAGGGTCTCTGGGGATCAGGCGTGGGGGCCACTGAGGAGGGAGATGTGGCCTGGTTTCCGGACTTCAAACCGCGGGGACAAGCCCGCGTCTAAGCGTCGAGTTAGCAGCAGCGACCCAAGGGCGTCAGGGGGCGGCGGTTAAGGTCGCACTTGTTCCTGCTGTTAACTGGTTAGGCCCACGACAAGGACAGACAGGGACAGAGACCGCCGGCTAGAAGTGCGTTGGCCGAGGGGTAGCGCGGGCTCAGCAAGGTCGCTATCCCTGAGTCGTACAGGCTGTCGGCGCCGCGGGGACTGGGACCCCCCAGGACCCAGGACCCGGGCTTGGGGGCTGCCCGGTGCGCTCGGTTCTGCCAGGAGCCTCCGCGGCGGTGCGCCCTGGGAGCGTTTAAAAGAGCATCGCCATCCCAGGCCCACCGGGTAGCTGAGGCGGGCTCCAGCCTGCTCTCCCACCGCCAGCCCCACCTCGGTTTCCCGCTAAGACTCAGTTTCCCCGCCCAGGAACTGGAGACCAAAGGAGGCTGCCCGCAGAGCTCCTGGGGAGGCCGCGGGGCGCGAGGGCGGTGGGGAGGGGCCACATCTCTCCTGCCCAGTGCTCCGCCAGAGGCCCGGCCCCGCACCCCAGGAAAGACCCCAAACACAAGGGATCTTCACGGATGCCTGCTTGGAAGGCACGCAAAGCCGGTGTCGGGGCTGCTGGCGCTGGGCAGCGAGCGAGCGAGCCTCTGGCTCCTCCAGGGTCGGTGGGGCTGCGGGTCGCAGGGATCTCGAAACCAGCCTCCTCGGTCCGTCGCTGCTGTGCGCGGGCCTAGAGAGCGAGGTCGGGCGCCCGGGGAGGCCGGGAAAGGGCGGCGGGGGAACGGTGGAGCTGGGGGCCGGCGTGGGGTGTGGGGGCGGGGGCGAGGCCGCGTGCCCTTCCCCGGGGTGGCTTCCTTCTAAACTCCTGATACTGTCCGCGATGGTCCCGCACCCGCCTCGCCGGTGGGTGTACGTGCCCGGCCCCGGGCCTTCGTTTCCTGGCTTTGTGGCTGGTGGGCGGGGTGGGGCTGGGGGCTTCGGACGACGCTCCCCGATCCCTGCGCTGTGCACGCAGCGGCACCGCGCCGGGTCCTAACCGGGAAGTTCCCGCCCCTCTGATTTCTCCTCCCGGCAGATTGCTGAGGCCCCCCACTAACCTCTGCGGGAAGAACTGGAGGGGTCCTGGGGCCAAGGACTAGGGGTTGCCGTCAGCCCCAAGCATCTTGCTGTGTCCCCACGGTCTCAAGCACCGGGAGTGGGGGCGCTGCCATGTGCGCCCTCCCTGGCGGGAGCAAACCAAAGCCCAGGAAGAAAAACCCCAGAGAGCCACAAAGGAGGTGCTCTATCTTGCTCAAAATGCACAGGCGCTGCAGGCCCGTCCAGGTGGAGGTCAGAAGCAGGCCTTGGCCCCCTGGGCACGTGGAGTTCTGGTCTCCCCACTGCCTGGACTGTGCCCCTGTGAAGAGGGGACAGCACCTCCGCACCCCCTCACCCCGCCAGCTGTGTGTGTCCAGTGGATGGGGCTCCCTGAGAGGCTGGCACGGGAGACTTCCCGGGAACTCAGTGGGCTGCAGCTGTCCCACAGGGTGGGACAGGGCAGGGCCCAGGACAAGGCGGTGGTGGTGGGTGATGTCCTAGGAGAAGAAAGGCCTCACTGCCGGCCTGAGTTTCTGGTTTGTTCCTTCTCTTCCCTCATGTCCACCTGCTCTGTGAGGCTCCCCCGGGGTTCTGAAGGAAGCCCCCATGAGGGAGAGTCCAGCCCACAGGCACTTGCTGCCCCCTCCCCAGGGCGGTTTTGCCGGTGAAGTCCCCCTCTGCCTCCTTTGTGGGGAGTGGGGAGCCAACTCCTCTCCAGGCTGGACTTTCTCCGGATGCGACTCAGACGGCCAGTAGGAGGGCGCTGCCCGGCCTTCACTCAGAGGTGCCAGCCTGCCCGCATCCACCTGCTTGCCAGCTCGGGGTCTCAGCCGGGCTCACTGGGGGAAGGAGTCCAGGCTGAGTGTCTGTCCCGGTGGGGGCACGGCGAGAGCCCGGCGCTGGGTCCTTCGGGCTGGGCTGGCACCAAGTGTTCTGTCTGAGGGCCCGCTGCCCAGGGTCAGCTGGTCTCCCCACTTTGGGGTTGGAGGGGGGCTGCTCTCTCTGGGAAATTCCTTCTCAACCACATGGCTCAGACTGATGTCCGGAAGGCACCCTGCTGCCTCACGTCCCCCGGAGCTGCAGGGAGCACCAGACCGGGTGGCCCAGGACCTCCCCAGGTGCCCGTGGGGGCTGAAGGCCCCTCCAGCACCGCGATCACTGTCACAACAACCTGGCCGGGCCCTCCTGTCATGCTCATTTTCTGTTGAGAAAACTGAGGCTTAAAGAGGCACACGGGGTTCACCGACCTGGGTCCCCTGGGGCCAGAGACGAGATGCAGTCCTGGCAGCTGCGGGGACAAGCAGAGAGTGGCCTGGTGGCTCATGACACCAGTATTTTCCACAAGGACAGACCCCAAGGGTGGCAGGGGCTGGGGCTGGGGTTGCTTTCAGAGACCCCGCTGGCCAGCACACCTCCCTGGACCCCAGTACCCTGGTGTGACCCTAGGACGTTGGGTGAAGAACAGGGAGAGGTCTGCCCCTCCACACAGCCTTGCAGGTGCTCCGCCCCGCCCAGGTGGAGGGCCCCTCCATTCCCAGAGGGAGCCGCAGGGAAGGCTGGGACTTATCTCGTCCCCTGTCCCCTGTCCCCTGTCTCCCGTCAGGGATTTACACTGAAATGTAGGGTTCAGTGAGGCCATCGCTGCCTGACGTGGACCCACCAGTGCCTCCAGGGGAGTGAGCAGATGCCTCCCAGCCAGACAGGAGTCTGCACCGGCCGATCCCCCTCCCTGACCCATCTTCTTACCTGGGCTGAAATCTCAGGGATCCCTGCACCTCCACACTGGTTGGTTTGGAGCCTCCCCCAGCCCCTCCCTGCCTTCTCCACACCGCTCCCCTTGCTCGGGAAAGAGAGAGTGAAGTTCAGGAACCTGCTGCTCCAGGGCCCAGCCAATGACTCCTGGCAGGCCCTGTGGGGACAGCAGCTTGGGTCTCTGATGTCCATCTGTCCTCCTTGTTTTAAGAGCAGGAGCACCCTGTCTGTGCTTAGACATCGTTCTCCCCATTGACCTGGCCTGCGGGGGCCCACCGTGTCCTCAGACCCAGGAGAGAGGGAGAATGGAAGGGAGCTGATTTTCGCCCAGATGTCCCCAGGAGGCGTCTGGGCTGGGCACTGCCCCCTGCAGGAGTTTCACCCTAATCGCAGGCCCAGGGACAGAACAAGGGAAGCTCCTGGATTCTCCAGGAGGCTGCACCAGAACTTGGACTGGAACAGTGGCAATCACAGTGTCCTCGATGGACTGTAAAGGCCACCCTTGCTCCTCGGGGCTTGGATCCCTCCTGCCCTGCTGAGCGGGACCACATGGGCCAGAAGGAGACATGGGTGCATCCAAGACTTCGTGTGTAATCAGACCATGGAAAGTGGATGCTGCCCATCCCCTCTTCCCACATGGGCAAGGGCAGGCCTGCCTCCATCGGGCTCCACGTGTCCAGAACAGGTTCACTGCTGGGCTGCCTCACATCGGTGGTCACCCAACAAATGACAGAGGGAATAAATGAAGTGCCTGCCACGCACCTCGCCAGGGCCTGGCACCAGCAGTGTTCCTGTGTCATTGGTCTCCTGCTCCGGTCCCACCTTCTGGGGGGAGGGCAGGGCGGGCCATCTCCCTGAGACAGTCCCGGCTCACAAGCATCTGGGGGCACATCTAAGCCTCGGTCCAGTTCCGCACCATGGTGCACCCCAAACCATGCTGGCATCTTTAGTTCATGGCCCTGTGACTCACAGAAACGCAATGGGGTGTGGGAACCCAGGGCCGAAGTGCACATTTTCCGGTCTGTGCCCCAAAGTGTGTTGTTACTTCAAGTCAGTTCCAGAAGTGTCCCCACGGTGGCGCTGGAGGGACGGCACGGCCCTTCCCCGCCGCGGTTGCTTGGCTCGGTCAAATCTACAGAGCAAATGAGCCTTAGAAGTGGACCTGGCCCTCACCCAGAGAAGCGAGGGAATTCCCGCACAACCTGGCTCCTCTGTAGATTCAGGTCTGAGAAGCTGCTGTTCCAGAACGCCCCTGGTCCCGAGAACACAATGTAGAGTGATTTGGACAGGAGAGCAAGGACCCCGTGGGTGTGCAGTCGTGCCAGGGCGCCCATCCGAGTGGGGTGAGGGTGTGTGGACGTGGGGGCAGGGGTGTGCTGCCACGTGTGCATGTGGGTGCTGGAAGGCTGTGTGTGTGTCAGCATGTGCGGGAGTGAGCCTGTGTGACTGGGTGTGTGTATACATGGTGTGTGTGTGCATCAACATGACTATGTGTGTGGGGGGGTGTGAGTGGGTGTGGGCCGCGGTGTGCACAAGCCCCCACCAGGGCCCGCACTTTGTGCTGTGGGGGGGCACTCCCAGGCAGGTCTCGGGAGCTCAGGGCAAAGCAGTTCCAGGTGGCCTGTGTCAGCCCCTTATGTCAGTGTCCCCAAGCCCTTTGGGTGGAGCACGCGGCATTCACACCACAGGGAAAGCTCTTCCGTCTGGGCGTAGGGGCCGGCAGAGCCGGCAGGCAGCGGGTCTGCGTGGTGCCCTCCGTGGAGTGGGCCTCCTGGTGGCCTGTGGCCCTTGGGCTGCCTGGGTGCCAGCTATTCCTCCATCCAGCGAGGACGTCCAGGCTCAGAGTGGTCCAGTGTCTGCCCAGGGGCCCGACATGCGGCCCAGCCCCACTGCCACCTACCACAAGGGGGGCAGCTGCCCCAGGACCTCAAGCTGGTCTTGGGGGACAGCCACGGAGGACTCCCCCTTGGTCCACACCTTAGCCTCAGCCAGTCATTGGGGGGCTTTTCCCCCTTAGATGCCTTCTGACCCTTCCAGCCCCTCCACAGAGCCGAGGCCCTCGGTCACCTGCTCGTGTCAGGGCTCTCTGCATCCTCACTGCACAGCAGTGGCCAGCGGCCCTACCTCTGTCTGACCTCTGCCGGCCGCCCTAAGGGTTCCTCTCACCCAGGGTATCACTTCAGAGAGCTTCCACTCTTCCCATTTAATTTGTAAAAGTTAATTTGCACCTGGCACAAACCTCACACCATGCAGAGGAGTGAACAGGGGAGCCCCACCCCTGACTCCAGCGCCCAGTGCTAGGGGGGTGGGGCGCATCTCACAGCCCCCCACCCCCGTCCTGCCTTCCCCAAACCAGGGGCTGTGCTCTGTGCTGTGTCCAGGGGCTGCTGCTGGAACAAAGGACCCCACCGGGGGAGCTGGGAACAGCAGAAAGGGATGTCTCCCAGTCTGGAGGCCAG
The DNA here is from genome assembly GCA_007922815.1 of Macrotus californicus. NCBI lineage: Eukaryota > Metazoa > Chordata > Mammalia > Chiroptera > Phyllostomidae > Macrotus > Macrotus californicus. The sequence goes on from VMDR010002188.1 coordinate 20,564, forward strand.
ACGTCCAAGATCAAGGTGTTGGTGAAGGCTCCGGGGAGGGTGTGTCCGGGAGCCTGGGAGGGGCCGCTCCAGCCCTCCACGCCCCCACCCCTCGGCCTGCGGTCTCTTCACAGGGCCTTCTTTACGTAAGGACAGGCGTTCTATTGGATGGGGCCCCCCACTCTGCTGGGACCTCATCTTCTCTCACTGCCTCTGCAAAGGCCCTCTTTCCAGAGTGGGCCATGTTCCAGGGACTGGCTGTCAGGGCTCCGGCATGTGAATTTTGGGGGTGATTCAGCCCCTCACTGATGTGCACACAAATGACTCCACAAGTGGGTCCGAGCTTGGCACCGTGGGACGCCCCTCTTTGTGCCCCCCTGACATTTCACACACATCCTGGACCGGCTCTTGCTTGCTTCCCTCAGCAGGTCCTTGGGGGTCCCCTACTATCTGGAGCACCCCGTTCTTTTCCCAGCTGCAATAGGTGGCAGTGTGAGCACACCTGCGCCCTGCTGAGTTGCATGTGGGGGTTCAGTTTTTTGCAGTCACAGGTCTTGCTGAATGACCTCTGGTGTCACCACTCCGTTGAAGTCCTCGCAGGGTGTGGGGGCGCCAATGCGATCAGACCCGCAGAGCCCTGGCTGGGGGAGGGGCTTGCTGAACCTGCCCCACTCAGACCCAGCTGCTTCTGATGGGGGGCAGGGGGAGGTGGGGCCTCTGCTCGCCCTCCAGCCCTGCCCGGGGGAGGTGGAATGGGCGGGCCTTATCCCGAGGTAACCAGAGTTCCCGTGGCAGACATTCCTGAGGCACAAGCACGCCCGGCTAGGCCACAGGCATCCGAGCCGAGGCCGGGAGGGCCGAGCTGGCCAGACCGGCGGGGTTCCCGCCGGCTCCTGGGAAGAGGCTCCCTGCACTGTGGTCGCCCAGCCCTTTGTTCCAGCCTCACGCCTCCAACCCCAGTCACTTCCAATCAAGGTCACGGGCAGCCGGAGCTGTCTGCAGGTCCCCCGTGGTTTGGATAACTCGGAGCACAAATCTGGGCTCCATTGTGGAAACCCAAACCTGCTCCCACCCCCAGGTGCTCTTTCTATTGGAACCAGACGCCCCTGCACCCTGAGCCCCTGCGACCACAGCTCCCCAACCTTCACCGAGGCAGGGAAGGGCGTGACCTCGCTGTCAGGCAGCATCCGTCCGTCTGTCCGCAGAGCAGCTCCTGGGACAAAGGTCTCCCTCCCGACAGACCTCGTCTCCCCACCCCGGCTCAGGGGCCTGCTCCCAGAGGACAGGAGGTGCTGAGCCTCGCTGCTGGTCAGCAGCAGGGCTGGGGCGGAAATTCAGAAATTACCATGAGCCGCTCTGAGTGGGCAGGGGACCCCAGACAGACAGACGGACAGACAGAGGGATGGATGGTGGGCGGATGTGATACAGCCAGAACCACAAGGTGTCCAGATGCTGGGTCAGAGGTGTTCTCTGACCAAGTCTTACCAGTGTTGTGTATGTTTGAAAGTTTCCCCCCAAACCCCACAAAATGTGGAGGGAAAAAATCCACCTACAGAGACGGGACAGGCCCCTTCACCAATGAGAGCCCCTAGCAAAAGTCCCAGTTTTGCTGAGCACTTGCAGGGGGTGGGGGTCATGTGGGTGCTTGCCACCCAGGGACAAGACATACACAGCCATCAAGCCCTAGGTGGGGGTGAGCACAGGGCTGAAGACCAGCTCCGGGTGCTCCTTCAGAGACCCCAAGGGTGGGGCGGCCAGGTTGACACTGAGACCTGCTGGGGTCGGGGTGGGGGCTCTGTCAGAGCTGTCCCCTTGAGGCGATAGGCAGTGGGGTCCCTTCCTCTGCCCCACCTTCCCCCTCCCAGCTCTGAGCTGTAAGTGGGAAGGAGCCCTTCCTGGGAGCTCAGGCAGGGCAGCCAGCCCAGTGGCACTGGCTGGGAGGGGTCACCTGCCAGGAACTGGCTCTACCCCCTCCTCTCTGTGTGCCAGGGATGCCGAGGAAGCCTCCCCCTCCTCCTCCCCCGCCTCCTCCCCCCACCCAGGAGCAGAGCTCTGGGAAGGATCCACCTAACACCTCGGGAACAGTCCGTTAGAGGGGAGACCTCCCCACAGAAGGAGGTGCCAGGCCTTCCAAAGGCAGCCGAAGCAATCTTCAAGCATTTGGTCTTTTTCGAAGCGACCCTTTTTCACCTAAGACTTGCAGCACGGTCTCTTGACCCCGCCTGCACCAGTGTTACAGTTGAGATCCCCAGAGGCAGTGACCTGCTCGGGACCACAGTGGGCTCAGCAGCTGAGCTGAGACTAGGAGCCTGGTGCCTGCCCGAGCACATGAGGACAGCCACAAGGACGCTGCCCGCTGGCTGTGAGGTGGGGGCAGACCATTTGGGGAGCAGGGCCCTGGGGCTCTTCCCTAGCACACCCCCAGTAGGGGCTCGGGAAGGGAAAAGAGGACACTGCCAGGTGCCCAGGTGCTGGCTAGGTTCCCCTGCAGCGTCCCTCCCTCACACCCACTGTCAGGCCTGTGGCCTCATGGGTGGGGGACGGGGGGTGGCACTGCTTATCTCCTGGACCACAGCCAGGCCTGGCCATCACCCTGCCCCTGGGCCGCTTCAGCCAGCGCCTCCCAGGCCCAGCTTTGACCTGGTCATTTCCCCCATGGATAGGCCAACAGCCTTGGTGGCTCCTTGTGGCTTTGCCGACCAAGAACCCCGAGCAGTGTGCCAGGCACACAGGCCTGCCTGCCTACCTGGGGCCGTAGGTGGTCCCCCGGCCCCTGCCATCCTTGCTCCCCTCCCAGCAGGAAAGCTGCACCCGCAACAGCCTGACTTCCCACCCACACATCCCTGCCCAGGGAGGAGAGCCAGGTCAGACCAGGCGCTGGTGACACAGGAGGGACCGGAGACGATGCGTCCTTCTGAAGCGCTTGGCAATGTCCAGTCTGCCTGTCGGGACCCTTCACCCAGGAGTGCCCTTGGTGGGGTGGCGTGCCCACACAGCTCTGGAGTCCACGAAGAGGGACAGCGGGCCTGGTCAGCAACAGTGTCTGCAATGGGGGAAAGTTGGCAGCAGCCTGAAGTCCTCTGGGTGTGTCAGCGGGCACAGGGTTTCTCTGGCCCCAAACCCCCCACAGTCCTGCTTTCGAGTGGTGGGTTCAAGTCTGCTCCCCTGGAGCCCTGGGGCCACTGCAGCTGCTCCGGCCGAGAGGAGAGAGCGGCCTGCTGCTCTGGACTCCCAGGCCAGGTTCCCCCCACACATGTGTCCTGGGATCCCACATTGTGTCCCACATGTGGAGGCCCCCTCTCTGGGCCCCTCAGCTGACACCAGCATGCTCCTAATACATGAGCCACCCCGCCTTCACATGAGTCGCCCTGCCCTGGCTTCAAGTCAGCTGGGCCCAGCCACCGTGGCCTGGCGCCAAACTGTCCCCAGCCACAGGCCCGGTGAGCACACTGACAGATGGTGTCCTCACACCCCCAGGTTTTGGGGACTGTGTGATGTGGCTGTGGGAACCGGAACAGCGGGCGTGTGACTGTGGGTTTAACACTCGGTGGTAAGAAAAGCACCGCCCCACTAATCAGCATGGACACACCTCGAATGTGCTCCACTTTCAGGTGGAAAAATGAGGGGCAGAGAAGGCTTTTGTAAAGTGACGGACAAGAGCAGGTCCGGGGGAAGCAGGAGGGTGAGGACAAGTGGAATTGGGATGACAGATGATGGAAGCGAAGTGAAGAAATTGAAAAATCGAAATTGAGAAGTGGACATTCCTTGAAATCATTGCCAAAGAAGCAGTTTATTAAAATGAAACAAACAGGCCGTGGCCCATCCCTCAGGTGTATGGAGCATCTGTGGCTACCAGCCCCGAGCCAGGCCACGGGGACACAGGTGACGAGGCACCGTCCCTGCCCACTGTCCAGGTGAGAAGAGCAGTGGGGACTCCGTGGTGGCCAGTGCACCCGGAGAGGGGAGAGGCGGCGTGCGGGGCGGAGAAGGGAGGCCCGGAGCAGATGGAGAAGGAAGGGAGGGAGGACAGGGACAGCTGTGGCTTGGGGATGTGGGGTGGCCGCACAGACAGCGAGACACCAATGGTGACGACTTTCCTTCAGAGTTCTGCCCAGTCCCCGAGGTGACCAGAAACTTGGGCTCTGGGTGTGGGAACGCTAGGAACCCCGCTCGGAGCTGTGGGGTCCGCCTGGAGAGCGTCCTGGCGCTGAGAGCAGCCTCCTCGCTCCGAGGTGTGGGCCACCTCTGACCGCAGAAAGCCTCGGTGAGGGCGAGCCCAGGCGCCGGTCAGCCTGGCGGGCACTCGGCCTCTCCGCTCCTCACCTGGACGCTGGCTGCGCTGTGACCAGCACGGAGCAGAGGCGAGGCCTCAACCAGCACCGTGAGCCTCCCTAACCCACCCAGTGCCAAAGCGGAGACCATCTGCCTGTTGTCTGGGTCCTGGGAGCTTGGAGGGGCCCTAGGTGCAGGGACACAATGTGAGGGCTGCCAGCCCATTGCTCGGTGCAGGGGTCTGTATGACTTGCCCCTTGCAGCCCCCAGAAGGCCCCCTCCTGTCCGTTTGGTTAGGCTCACCTCAGCCCCTGACCTCCCATCCCCCGGGCCTGCAGGGGCAGAGAGTGGGCAGAAGCACCAGCTCCGACCACCCCCCCCTCCCCCACCCTCAGCCTCAGCTCCCAACTGCCCAGCACGGACAGGGCACTTACTAACACAGTTGACAGGAGAGGGGACAGGATCAGAGAGGTGAGCCGCCCCTCCCGAGGGCCAGCAGCCCAGAGCTGATAGAGCTAACACCGGCTCAGAGGAAACCCTACTCCAAAGGCACTCAGACCTATGGGGGCTGTGGTCCCAACCTCTCAGACTCCTGGGTCCAGGTGGGGCGGCTGGTGGGAGCGCTCAGGGCAATTTGGCAGAGTGGCTGTTATTTGGAAGGTGCTCCTCCCCACAGCCAGGCTTGTATCTAGCCCCTCTTTGGCCTCAGTTTCCCCACCTGTCAGAAGCCCTTGGACTGACTGGTGATGAGCCAGCAACTAGTAATTCTCTTTTTAATCAGGGAGCTCATTCCTCCCTTGGTCTGGCCCCTCTGGCTGGGGTGCCCCAGGGGGCAGTACTGCGGGGCCCTCAGCTCTCCCCAAGACCCCCAGCCCCGTGTCCTCATCTATGCAGCGGAGGGGTGCTCCATCTCCGCGTCTACCTCCAGGCCAGAGTTATCTCGGCGAGTCTGCGTCACAGGTCTTTGTCCTGCCTGGGGCAGGATGTGAGGGACAGAGGAGACGGGCCAGCGTCTGTCCTGAGCGGCAGAAAAGCCCCCTCTCACCCCAGGTCGCCGTCACTGGGCTGCCACGGGCGGAGCACGCACGCAGGTGAGGGGCGGCGGGAGTGACCGGCTCCCGGAGACATGCCGCGGTGGCTCCCGGGAGGCGCACCGTTTTGTCCCCGCGGCCGCAGGCCCCCCGGGCACACGGCCTCACCGCGCACTGCTGCGTTCTCCCATCGGATCACGGACGTTGAGCGGAGAGGTTCCCAGGCCCCAAGCGAGCGAATTCCAGGCCCGCCAGAGCCCCTTACCCCCCAGGGTAGTCTGTCCTCGCCCCTGCTCTCCCTCCGGGAAATGAGGACGCTCGCTCCGCCGCGGTTGTTCGGGGAAACTAAAGCAAGTTGGAAGCGCCGGCCGGCCCCCGCCCTCGGGGAAAGCCGCAGCATTCGGGCGGACAGGGGCCCCGGGCTGGCCCTGCGCGGCTGGATGGGTCCCTCTGCGATAACCCGCGTCGGGTGAAGCCGGTGCGGCCCGCGCGACCGGACTGCGACACGGGGGCTCGGCTGTCCCTCGATCCCGGGGAGTGCGCTCTTAAGGTCACTCCTGCAGCTCCGAGGGCGGCGGCGCGGGAGGGTACGCGTTTGCCCCGCGGTCCCTGCGGCAGGGATGGGGGGCAGCTCCCGCGGTTTCACAGCCCTAGGAACGGAGGCCCCGAGGCGGACCGGGACCTGCCCCCAGCACCTCCGCGGAGGGGCAGCGGCTGGGCCGCAAGCTCGCGCCCCGTTCCGAAGCCAGGGCCTGCCGGGGCGCGACGGTGGGGAGTGGCTGTCACTCTGCGCGACTTCAGGCGGGACCACAGTGGGGGCCGCATCTTCACACACCCAGAAACCGAGCCTGGGAAGTAGAATGGTCCATGACGCGACATTGGCATTGACGAGTTTCATGAGCGTGGGTGCGAAACTACGCCACAAGTTTGCGTGACATTCGGGGTCTTGAAAACAATGGCTGGGGGCCAGCCTTTTGCGGCTTCGTGGGAGCCCCGGGATCTTCACGCCTCTTACACACGTGCACACACACACCTACACGCACACGCGCACTCACCGCTCGCGCGCGCGCACCGTTACTCACGCTCTGCCCGCCGCTCTCCGGGTGGCGAGGTGATTTCGGCCCTTGCCGCGCGGTGATTGGCTAGCCTGTTTCTCCTCGGGCCCCGCAGCCAATGGGCGGGCGCCCAGCCGAGGTCCCACCCCCGCCACCCTCCGCGCGGGTGGCGCGGACCCCGGGAAGGGATCACGGGGGGCCGGCCCGCCGCGACTCCCAGCCTGGGTTCCCGGCCGCGCCACTGCCCACGCGCCCGGATCCCGCAGCGTCTCTGGGCAGCGGCCGCTCCGGGGTCCGCGGCGCCGTCCTCGCGCCGAGCTGGCCGCCCGCCTGACCGCCCCGCCCCTGCAGGCTCCTCCTCCTTCCCTCCCCGCCCCCCGCGGGGCCGGCCCGGGCGGCGACCAGAGCGGCGACGTGAAAGGCGAGCCAGGCGGCAGTCTGGCCGGCTGTCGGCGCGCACCCGCTCCCGGCCCGGCCCAGCGCGGGGCCCGACGCCAGCGCTCCAACCAGCGGCTCCAGGCTCGGCCGGCGTGTGCACCCGGGAGCCGCGCGCCACTGATCCCGGTGGGGACAGGCACCGGCCGCTCCCCGGGCGCCCGGGACCCCCGAGGAGCCCGGCAGAGCCCGACGGGCCCGCAGCCGCGATGCCAGACGAGCTGACGGAGCCCGGGCGCGCCACGCCGGCCCGTGCCTCCTCCTTCCTCATCGAGAACCTGCTGGCGGCCGAGGCCAAGGGTGCCGGGCGCGCGGCCCGGGGCGGCGGCGGCCGCGAGGACGAGGAGGACGACGACGACGACCCGGAGGACGAGGACGCGGAGCAGGCGCGGCGACGGCGGCTGCAGCGGCGAAGACAGCTGCGCGCGGGCTCGGGCCCCGGCGGGGAGGCGCGGGCGCGGGCTCTGCTCGGGCCTGGCTCTTTGGGCCTCGGTCCCCGGCCGCCCCCCGGTCCCGGGCCGCCCTACGCTCTGGGCTGCGGCCGCGCAACGCGCTGGTACCCGCGGGCGCACGGCGGCTACGGAGGCGGCCTCAGTCCCGACAGTGAGTGAGGGCGCGTGGATGGGCGGGCCAGACGCGGGGTTCGGACACCTCCCCGCGCAACTGCTCCAGGGACTTTGCATTCGTCTGCGCTGTTTTTGGGTCACGCTCCTCTTGTGTGTGGGTCGTGTGGGGCCCCAGCAGAGACCCTGGTTGGGCGGGTTTGGAGGTTCACTTTCGGGGACAGGCTGCTCACTAGGGAGGAGGTTTCACAGAGTCTGGGTGTCACCCACTGCCAGGCCCGGCCGGTATTAGGGAGGCTGGAGAGCCTCGAGAGGAACCAGGGGGGAGCAGACGACAGACAGTTGAAGAAAGAGACCAGAAGGAAAGATGGAGAGGGAAAGACAGGAAGCAGGGAAGGGGGCGAAGAGGGAGGGACATTGGGAGAGAAAAGCTGAGGATGAGATGCAGAAAAAGAAACCCACGCGTGAGGGAAAAGAGAGGAAGGACAAAGTCGGCGGTTAGATGCAGGAAAACCCCTTTGTGGGGCCGGACCAAGGGCAGAGGGTCTTCCCCGTCTGTGCCCCAGAGTCCCAGCTCCTTGGGGGTGGCTGCGGTGTGCCAGGCAGGGGGTTCGGAAGCCCCGATCTCGCCCCTCCCTTTCTCTTTTGCTCCTCCCCCTCTCCTGCCTTTGTTCCCTGCTGAGGGTGGGGGGCTGGGAGTGGGGTTCTCAGCCTCAGAACCCCCTCAGTTCTGCTCCCTTCCTCAGGGCCACTGCCTCCTTGGAGACATGCCCTTTGCAGGGAAACACCTGGGAGGGAGACCAAGCATTCCCCAGGATCAGGACCAGGAACCCGGTCCCCAGGCTTTGCCAGCCACCCCCAACCCCAACCCACGCACACGGTGTGGCCAGCTCCCCACCTCCTGGTTCTGGGGCTCCCGCTCTGAAGCCCGTTCCGCTCTGGGGCACGTCTTCGTGTGCGGTGGTACGTGGGCAGAGAGCTCTCCCTTCTTGGGTAATCCCCTCTCTGTGGTGTTTGGGGGGGACTCATCTCAGAGGATATACTCAGGAAGTTTGTACCCCTCTTGTAAATGTGGGTAGGCCTCAGTGTCTTCCCTGAAACTAAGTGATCAAATGTAGGGCCATCCTGGCGGTGGCTTTCCAAGAGGTTCTTGAAGACCAAAGCTCTCCCCTCGCCTCACCCCTCTACCACTCCCCCCTGCAGCTCTCGGCCCTATCAGCTCCTCATTTCGTGTGATGCGGGTTAGGGGGTAGGTCTCTGTTTACTCTAGAGCTGGTGACTGGCTTGGCACCTTACAGCAATTCAGGAGCCTCTGTGAGTCTGGGGATGTCAGCCGTTGTAGGGGCAGCAGAGGCTCCCCTATCTGGTGGCAGGCGCATCAGCCTGGAACCTGACCCCTCTGCAGGCACCGTGAGGGCTTAGCCACCAGGGTTGGGCAGGGGCACAGGCAGATCTGCGCACTGCTATGGAGCACGTCTGCACACCTCGAGGGCACCGGGTGATACAGCCTGAGCCACCACACGAGCCCACCAGTGCAGACACTCACACTGGGGACACGCTGTTGCCAAGCCCACGGTCTTCCGAGGGCTGGACTGCCAAACTCGAGCTGGATCGCTAGCCTGGGGACCTTTGCACAGAGACTCAGGCCAGACGGTGGGGCAGACTGGCCCGAAGTGGCTCTGCACTCAGGCCTCAGCCTCTTGGAACCAGGCCTGGAATGGGTCCTGCACAGGTTTCGGCAGGAGCATCTCCTCACCAGCCTGCCCAGGGCATCTCCTCACCTCTGGGAGGGCAGGTGGAGCTCCCGGTTTGGAGCTCCAGGTCAAGGCCCCCGCAGACTTTTGTACCCTCAACCCCCAGGCTACAGCACCTCGTGGGTTCGGGTGGGGTGCCAGGCTGTCTGTTTCTGCCGGGCCCCACGCGTGTGCGTTCCCTTCGAGCGGGGCTGTCGGTTGCTGGGCACATATTAGGACCTCTGGGTTAGGGGTGAAACGGGGCTGAGTGGGCATCCCCATGCCACCTGGGCACTGGAGTTTTCTTTGGGGGCCTTTTGCAGTTGTTTCTTCTGCGGGAAGGTTTCTGTGCACGCGGGAACTGTGCCTGCTCCCGAGAGTGCTCGGGCAGCAGCTCATGACAAACTTGTGTGTCTGGGCCCGGGGGCAAGGGGCTGTCTGCTGTGTTCCAGCCGCACAGCACATTTCTCTGAGGGACGTCTGCCCCTGTGAGGTGGCCTGCGGGCGTTCGTGCGTTTTAATGGTGACAGGAAGTCAGTCTTCCCTTTCTGTGTGTTTCTCTGCCTCACCTGTGGGTATATGGTCGCGTGCTGGTGTGGCGCAGTGGCTGATACTCAGGCCCACCTCCTGTTGCTCTGCCTCTCTCCTCCCCCTTCGGATGCGCCCACGGCCGCGGCGGTGCGCTCTGGGTGCCGGGGAGGGGGTGGCTGCGCCAGGAAAACAGCCGGGCCTGTAGCGGTGCCCACCGCGCAGCGTGGTGGGCACGGGTGGCCTCAGTGACTGGTGTCTGGGGATCAGTCCACACAACCAACCGTGTGCCCCTCTCTCCCCTGCAGCCAGCGACCGGGACTCACCGGAGACCGGCGAAGACGTGGGCCGCGCTGAGGGCGCCTGGCAGCGGGGCCCCGGGCCGGGAGCGGTGCTGCGGGAGGCAGCGGAGCTGGCGGCGCGGGGCCCGGCGGCCGGCGCGGAGGAGGCGGCGGAGCTGGCCGAAGCTCCGGCGGCTGGGGAGGCGCGTGGCGGCGTGGCCGTCGGCGGCGGGCGAAAGAAGAAGACGCGCACGGTCTTCTCGCGCAGCCAGGTCTTCCAGCTCGAGTCCACCTTCGACCTGAAGCGCTACCTGAGCAGCGCCGAGCGCGCCGGTCTGGCGGCCTCCCTGCAGCTCACCGAGACGCAGGTCAAGATCTGGTTCCAGAACCGCCGAAACAAGTGGAAGCGGCAGCTCGCCGCCGAGCTGGAGGCGGCCAGCCTGTCCCCGCCTGGCGCACAGCGCCTCGTGCGCGTGCCGGTGCTCTACCACGAAAGCCCCCCGGCCGCGGCCACTGGGCCCCCCGCCGCACTGCCCTTCCCGCTGGCGCCTGCTGCGCCCGCGCCGCCCCCGCCGCTGCTCGGCTTCTCCGGGGCCCTGGCCTACCCGCTGGCCGCCTTCCCGGCTGCTGCCTCTGTGCCCTTTCTGCGGGCGCAGATGCCCGGCCTGGTGTGAGCCCCACCCGCTGGGCGCGCTCCCCGCGGCGGCTGGGGAGCTCTGCGGACGGTCGCGCAGTCGGGTGGCGCCGGGGCGCAGGCCGTTAGGGGCCATCCAGGAGGGCTGTTGCGCCCTCACAGCCCACTCTGCGCCTTGGGAGGCGAGCTTCAGCCCTGGTGGGTGAGGCTTTGTTCCAAGCTCCCCCAGAATGTAACAGGGATGCCTCGGATAGTGGGTCCCCAAAACAGTGGCCCCCCAAAACAGTTGCAAGGCTGGAATCCCCCCTCCCCCAGGAAAGAGGGAGTCACAGAGAGAGTAGCCATGCCGCGCAGAGTACCTTGGGGCCAGGCCTCAGCCTAGAAGTCAGTTCAGCCACCCCCTTGGCAGCCGGCACCAGGCCAGCCGGCAGCAAGGACAGCCACACAGGGTGCTTCGGAGGTAGTCCCCGACCCCAGCGCAAATGTCCTGTCCTGGGACCACGCCGGGTCCCGGACGGCAGCCCGACTGAGGATGGGGACAGGCCTGCAGAGGGACGACCCCCTGGGGGAGAGCCCCTCTGGAGAAGGAGGGAGGTGACCTGGCAGGGAGGGGACGTCGCAGACACCCCTCGTAAGACAGGGCCACACTGGGGCTCCTCTCCAGGCTGCGGCCTCCATCAGCGAAGACTTGTTTTTTTTTTGTTTTTTTTTTTTAATGAATCTACTTATTTGCGTATGGAATAAAAAGGGACGTTTTCTGGATGGTCGGCTGCTTTGTGGTCACTGGGGCGGCCTCTCCTCTGGTGGCCCCGATGGGCTTGCCCTTTCTTCCTCCTGGAGCACTTTCCGATGCTGACCCAGACGACAGAGCCTGCTGTCAGGGCCAAGTGGGCAGGCCAGTGGGAGTCTGAGGTCTGGGGGTCGCACTTGGACCTCCCCTCCAGCTCCCTGACTGGGAGGCTGGGCAGAGCCACCCAAGGGGTGGGGCAGGGGACAGAGCTGGGGAGAAAAAGGGGACAACACAAGGAGCTTTGAGGTCTCCACAGAAACCAACAGCCACCAGGCCAGTGAAGGCAGAAGCTATCAGCCGCTTCCTTTGGTACAGGGGGCTGTGTGGCACCCCGTGTCCGTGGTCCCCTCCTGGACTGGAGTTGAGAGCCATCTCTAACCAAGCGGGTTTTTTCTTTTGGCCAAAATTAAAACAGTGGCACCCCCAGCAAGGTCAGGTGAGGGATGCTGAGCTCGGGCCTCAGTGCCACCTACCTCCCCATCTGCAGTCGATGGCAAGCTGGGGGACTGGGGCGGTGGGCGCAGCCGCAGCTCAGGGCCAAGTCTGTGGGCCTCCAGGGAAGCTTATGCCTGCGGTGGTCTGGGTCTCCGTGGCCGCCTGCCCCCATTGGCCTGGGCTGGCAGGGTGTAGGGTGGAGGCAGGGCCCTGCACCGGTGACACTGTGCTGTGTCTGCTTCTCCAGCCTGCAGAGAGGTCATTCGGGTCAAAAAGGTCACTACTGGGGAAGAATCGAGCCCCTTGAAAACCTCCGTGGGGGCTTCAGCCCCAGGACAGACACTCTGGGGCCAAGATCCACAGCAGCCCCCACCCCCACCCTCAGCAGGGGAAGAGGGGCGCCACAGGGGTCTCCCCCCACCCCAGGCAGCTGGTCCATCTGTCTGTCTGCCTCTACCATTCAGCCTGCTCACCAGGAATCGTCCCCTGCCTGTCCCTTCCTGGCGTCCTGAGGCCAGGCCCCTGAAAGTTCCAGCAGGGCATCCTCAGTGGGACAGAGGGTGACCCTGGAGGTCCTGGGCCCGAAGGTCCCTACCTCGGGGCTCCCAGTGCCAGATGAAGGACGGGTGAGCATCTTGAGAGAGTCGTGGGTGCAGTTGAACTACCAGCTCCCCTCAGCCCTTTCAGGCTCAGGCTCCTTCTGGGGATGGGGGTGAGGGTAGTGGGAAGCCGCCCCACGCTGCTGCTTTTCTCGGTGGCTGAAACTCTTTTTCATCCAGAAGGGACTTGGCATCCACTCCAATGAAAGAGTCCGCAGGCCTTCGAGCATGGTCAGTGAGGTGCCAAGGGGGCTCCTCCTGGCCACTCCTGGGGTGGTGCCCACCCATCTCTCCACCTCTGCTCCCTGTCAGGCCCACTCGAGGCCCCACATCCTGGCTCTGCCTGGGACCCTGGTGCTCTGTCGCCTTTGTGGTGGTCCCACGCAGTCAGCGGACTCCTGCGGACACAGCTCCAACCTTGAGGCCTCCCGCAGGCGCAGGTCCCGCCAGGGCTCCCGCCCTCCTGCTGCCAGAAGCCCTCTGGTCCGCCTCCGCGCAGCACCCACCCCGTGTCTGCAGCAGCGACGATACTTGGGGATGCCGAGGTCATGGGACTCTCCACTGCCTGCGAATGGGGTCACTAAAGCGGAGCTGAAAGGAGGCCTCCCCGCGCCGCCGTTTTATGTGACTGTGGCCCTTTCGGGAGCATTCCCAAGGTGACATGGGATGTAAGCACGTGCCCGCGCGAGCCAAGTGTGGTGTCCAGGTCCGCAGGCGGGTCCCCCCCGCCGCGGATGGGTCCACAGCCACCGGAGCTCTGGAGGGCCAGCCGTGAGGTCAGGCGCGTGCAGGGTGAGGAGCGTGTGGGCGCCCCATCCAGCAGCCCCTCCAGGAAGCAGACACCAGTGCCACCCACCCCCACCAGGGGCAGGGAGAGCCTGTGTGGCCGCAAACGCGCAGCGGTTTGTGTCTTTAGATGAAATCCTGACAGTTTGGGCCGGCGAGCGGCCCCGGAGCATGCGGGCTTGCCCGTGCGGAGGGAGGAGCCGCCAGGAGTCCAGGAGGCTGTTGCCCGGGGCAGAAGGCCAGAGCTACAGCCCAGGCACCAGAGCAAGAATCCTGGGCTCAGGGAAGCCAGCCCATGGCCCAGCGTCCTGGGTGTCACACCAGGGGCAGCCCAGCCTGGGAGAAGCAGTGGTTACAGGCGGCCCAGGCAGTCCTAGAGGGGCCAGTCTGGGGACCGCAGGGTCCTGGCTCTGGCGCCATCCATCACCCACCAGCCTGGGCTTGTTGGCTCTGTGCCTGGCAGGGGACGGCTGCCTTAGACCTGTCTCCACCACTCCGGCCTGGCCCTCCCGAGCTGCCGCCCACTGCTCCTCAGGAGGCCCAATTCAGCCCCCGAGGGTTACCCAGGGCTGCGGGCCGCAGAGTCCCGGGGCCCAGGTGGGTCCAGCAGACGCCCAGGGCAGGCCCTCCTCCGCTCAGGCCCAGCTGTACCTGCACCTCGCCCAGTGACCCTGCTCGAGCCACTTCTCATCTCCAGGCTTCAGTTTCCCTGTCACAGACCTGGCTGGGGCTGGGGGTCTGTGACCTGTAAATAAACGGTCAGCTTTCCCTGACCTGCTGGCGCTGACAAGGCACTCGGCTAGGCCAGGACGACGCCCCTCCCCAGGCTAGTCTGGGGCGCACCAGGGTGTGGGACGGGAGGAGGGGCTGGTCCCTCTGGGTCTCTCAGTCCGCTGCTGGCACTATCAGAGCCGCGTCCTCACCAGCACCTCCTGGAGGAGAAGCTGGAGCAGCAGTCCCCCCCAGACTCACCCCTCAGGACCTCTGCAGGCAAGTCCGAGGGAGCACCCGGCCCCTGAAGGGGTGCTGGGCTCCGGCCTGTCCTCTGACACCCACCCACAGCCCAGGTCATGCCACGCTCCACCCAGAACCGACCTGCTCCATCCCCCCTCCCCACCCAAACCCCACCACTCCAGGCCCTGGGCTGAGAGCAGGCAGCACTGGGACTTCCTCCTGCCTGCTCATCGAAAGCCCTGGTGAGGGACTGACCTGTGTCGTGGGAACCACCCTTCTAGCTGGCAGTCCCCCACTGCACCGCTCTCCGCACCCCGCAGCCCTGGCCTGTACTCCAGCCCACTCAGGGCCTCCCGCTGGCTGACCCTCGTTAGGCCTTCTCAGCAGGTGAAGGTTAGGGCTGTGGGGCCAGTGGCCTCTCCCCTGCCCCTCACCGCCCCGCAAGCTGGGAAGACGTTTTCCTAAAATCCAGGCTTCCCCAGGAGGTGAACACCCTGCCTTGGCTGAGACAGAAGGGACTGGGAGCCGGGCAGGGGGCAGGTGGGCACCAGGAGGGGGCAGGAGTGCTAGGCAGGCTTCTTTCTCTTCCTCTAGTGTCTGCAGGTCTCCCAAGTGTCTTCACGGCCTTCTGGCTGGTCTGCAACTCTCAGAAAGGGAAACTGAGGCCCAAGTGGGCAGAGACTCTGGGGCAGGAGCTCCGTGAAGTCGCTCTGCCGCCCACCCAGACCCCTGAATCCCCTTCTTCCACCTGGTGCTAGGGAGGTCTGCCGCCGGTCCCCGGGCCCCACTCTGCACAGGGAGGGCCCCGTTGTCTGCGCCTGCCTGGGGGAATCATCTGGATGATTCCCTCTGGCCGCCCTCCCCTCTGGTGGCCAGTGCAGGTGCCCACCTGGCTGCCTGCCTATGGCAGGGGTGCTGCCGGGAAGTGGGGTCCTGCCTCTTGAAATCCTTACTTCGGAGCATTGCCTAGTCAGGGGTGCCAACCTTTGGGTGTCTCTGGCCCACACTGGAAGAATTGTCTTGGGACACACATTAAATACATTGTGACACGTAATCACAAAAAAACTCATAATGTTTCAAGTAAATTTACGGTTTTGTGTTGGGCTGCACTCACAGCCATCGGGGCCGCGGGTCAGACGCCCCTGGGAGCCCCTGCCGTTTAAGTCCTCCAGAGGCGCCCTGGCCTCGGCTGGCTGCCCAGCACCACTGCCCGCTCAGGAAAAGGAGAGGCGGACCCCCCTCGCAGGGGGATCGGGACTGGGCTTCCCAGTCCTCGAAGCGCCAGGGTCTGAATCTGGAACGGACTCTCGGGACAAAAGCGTGAAGAGAAATGAGAAGCCGGGGAGGGGGGCCGTGCGGGGTGGGGGGGGCGCGTTGGGGCTTCCCAGTCGGAGACCCGGCTGCCTGCTGGGCCCTGCCATGGGCCTCAGCCACGGCTGGCTTTCTCAATTATAAAAGTGACAGTGTGTGTTATTGCAGCCAGGCGGAGACAGACATAAGTTGTCTGCGTTTGCTCCATCAAAAAGTAGACTGGTCCTAACTGTGAGGCCAGGCTGGGGATTTGCTGTGAAGTGATTTGTAGTTTCATTGTTAATTTCAAAAAATTCGTGTCAGTCCGAGACACACATGTATTTACTGGTGGGGGGATGTCTGCGTTTGCTTGAAAATATCTCAGCAAAAATAAACAGATTAACTAAATACTAACAACGAAAAGGAGACGCGCGGATGGAACTGGATTGGCCAGGACTTAGCGGATGCTTGTTGAATGCGGGTGGGTCCCGGGGGTGGATTTCCAGGATCCTTCTACTTCGTTTTACATTTGGAAATTTCCGTAATAAAAACGCTTTTAAAAGGGATGGGAAACATCAGGGTGAGCCTTGCCGGCAGCGGATGGCCTCCGTCTGGACAGCTCTGCGGAAGGTTTGTGTTCCTCCCCTCGGTTCGCTCGGTCTCTGCAGACGCGTTTCAACCTCAAATCTCTCTTTGTCCACGAAGCTTCCCTGCCTCCACCCCTCCCCCACAGAGCCTGGCGCCCCCCTGGGTCCCCCTACCCGGACCACGGGCGCCCGCGATGGCCTCCCGGGAGGCCCTGAGACCTGCGCGGACGCATCGGGGCTGCGCGGTCGCTGGTGCCGCCTCCCGGCCCGCGCACTAGAGTCACTAGCGCCGACCTGGATCTCCAGCTGCCGGTGCAGCCGGTCTGTCCCCGCTGTGGGCTCGGGAGACTGAGCCCGGCGGGGGCCCCTCTGGTCCCGCGTTCGTGTCTCTGGTTTGCCGATGCGTCCCGGACACTCTCGGCGTCCCTGCGTCCACGGTGTCCGAGACTCCCGCAGGAGTGGGGTTCGGTGGCCCAACAACGCACCGCCCAGCACGGGGTCCCTGGAGGGCAGACCAGGGTGGGGATCACGTGCTTGGGGCTCCATTCAGAGACAGACCGGTGCGAGGGGCGCGCCCTAGCCCCGAGAAGGGGGACGCTCTCCCAGACTCTGCGGGTGTTAGGGCCGAGACAAGAGGGCCGGCGGCTGGGGTGGGGGCCGGCAAAGTACGCTGAGGGGTCTCTGGGGCAGGGGCGCCCCAGCCCGGAACTGCTGGTCGCCCCGGGGTCTCGCCACCCCCTGGAATGGTGCCTGGCCGATGGTGCTGACCCGCACAACCTCGGCGGTGCGCCCGGGGCTCGGCCTGCCCGGCCGCGCGGTGCCCTCCTCGCCTAGAGCCCTCTCAGTCGGTCTCCGCCTCCCGGTCTCTCTCTCGGCGTTTTCTCCGCTCCCTTCCTCTCCTCCTTCGGCGCCCAGCACTCCGCCCGAGCGTCCGTCCCCGCTGACCGCGGTCCCCCTTCGCCACATTTCCTTCTCCACGACATGATTTGGACCCGCCCGGGTGGGCTCGGGAGCCCGGGGGTTCCCTCTAAAGGTTTTATTTCTTTGACGATACGTCTCCTGGACTGAGGCGCACCGATTCCGACACGCGAGGCCCTGCGTCGCCGCAGTCGAGCTGGGGGGAGTCGGCCTCGCCGCTTCGCGTCCTATGCCCGCGCCTGCCCCGCGGGAGCCCTGGAACCGGGCTCGTTCCCTCTCCGGGCCTGAGATTCCCGGGAGGCAGGTGAGGGTAACGACGCCCAGGCCCGCGGGGCTGCCCAAGCCTGAACCGGAGAAAGTGGCACCGGCGCCTGCTCCGCGGCTCGCGGGTCCCTCGGAAGTCCACGCGCAGCGCCCCTGCCCTTCCTCGGCCTCCAGGCAGCGGCACCCGAGCGCAAGGCCAAGGCCGTTCCAGATCATCTGGGCGCGCGGCCTCCGAGCGCCCTGCCCCCGCCCCGCCGTTCTTCCGGCCCCGCCCCCACCCTGCCGGCCGGCGCCCGGGCCCCCTCCCCACCCCCCGCCGGGCTCACCTGGCGTCTCGCAGGCGTCTGGGAGTCTAGCTCGGCCTTCGCGCCCCGCCCCTCAGTTCTCACCTCGCCCCTTCCCGCTCCGCGTTCCCCCGCCCTTCCCTTTTCCGCTCCGGCTCGGCACGGAGGATCGGCCGGGCCTCCACGCCAGCACCCTGAGAAGGGCGCCGAGCTCACGCTAAGGGCAGGGGAAGGGGCTGGGGCTGGGCCGGAGAGAGGGGAGGTGCCCACCGGGGACCCCGAAGGCTTCTGGAAGGAGGCAGTATTAACCCCGAAGGCCAGGGAGGAGGGAGGCACGAAGGCGGAGAGCCTGCGGTTGCCTAGAGCCTCAGCCTTTGGAGTGGCAGCCCCCCTTAGCTCTCTGCTGTCGGGCCCTCGGGCGGGCACCCTCCCGCGCGTAGGGCACCCCCTTTTCACTCCTCTCTCCCGGAAGCGTGGGGCGCGGAGTCAGGACGGCGCGGCTTCGGGAGAATCACTGCACCTTTCCGCGCTCGGCTTGCCCATCAGTGGAATGGACAGGTACCCTTGAGGAAGGTAGCGCTATCTAATGACAAGGGCGCAGGCTCAGGGCGCGCCCCTCTCAGCGCCCACCACACTCCGGGAACTGCCGAGACCAGACACTCAACCCACAGGCCCTGGCGCGTCGAAGGGGCCACCTCCGCTGTCATGGCTGGTCCGGGGTGCGGTCACATCGCTGCCCCCACCCCCACTCTGGCGAACGGTCACGCTCTCACCGGCACTCCAGCCAGGACTATCCTGCTTTGTGCACCTGGGGGTGCCCACGCACCTCATCCCCGCAGCCCCGCGCACCCATGTGCGACAGCCCCGCCTGGTCGCAGCTGCACCCTTGACCCGGCAGACGCCTTCAGCACCGTCTGTCAGCCTCCCCCCGAGGGTCCAGGCTCCCCCTCTCCCTGGCACAGAAACCTTCTGCCCCTGGCCATGGCCCCAGTGGAGACCCAGAGTGTCCACACGCCTGTGTCCCCTGTGTCCGCACTCCCCGCCGCAGGCAACGACGCTTCTCTCGGACCCAAACACAAAACTGGTGCCTCATTCAGTATTCAGGGCTCACCTGGGAGTGGGGGGTGGCCCCTAGCCCCACCCACACGACATTAGCGCTTTCTGGGAGCTGGGAGGTGATGGAGCGCTTTATTCGGGTTGTCTGAGTCCCCGCAACAACCCGGGTGGGGGTCATGTCCCCATGGTGTGAATGAGGACTGAGGTCCTGACCAGGTCACAAACACCACCTGTCTTCGAAGACAAGGGAGGGTCCCGCTGCCTTCCCAGTGGGTGAAGGACTAGAGCTCGGCCCCACAGCCCCGCCCACTCCCGCAAGCTCCTCTCCCTCTCCCCTGCCTTTTCCTTCCCGACCTGGGTTCCCCCAGGCGCAGGTGTCTCAGCGGTGATCCTGTGCCCAAGCCTTTGCCTCCGAGGGCCCACACTGTGGGGTGCCTTCCTGGGAATTGTCGAAGGCCCGCTAGGATGCCTGGGACCCACGTAGGCCTTAGTGGGGCCCCAGAGGGCCGATCCGGGTGGCAGAGACCTGTGTGGGTGGCAGGACTGGGGAGACTAGGTGCCGGAATGACGCTGGGGTGCCGATCTGTGGTGATTCAAACCGTTTGTGTAGACAGGGTCCCCTTAGACATATTCCATCACTGGAGGCAGCGGGGACAGCCTCTGAGCCACCTCCTCGGCAAAGTTCCAGCACCAGTTCAGCCGCCTCCTGTACCCATTTTACAGACAAACCCAGTGTGGCCCTAAGACAGGCAGAAGCCAGTCACCTCCCTCCTCTTCCGTCTGCTCCTGAACCCAGCCAAGGTGGCCTTGGGAACAGAGGGCAGGCGCCAGCCCACATGGGTGCCCCAGGTGTCGAAGGGAAGGGAATGGGAGACCCAAAGGGGAACCAAGTCTGTGAGGATGCCCACCTGCGGCTTGGTGTCATCTAATCTGCCTCCTCTCAGGGACTTCCAAGGGATTCCCCTCTGAAAGTCGGGTTCTCTCCAAGGGCCTGGCAGAGGGACACACCCAGGGCTGGACCCCAGGACCTCAGCCAGTCCGAGTCCCAGACTCGCCATCCTTAACGGCCAGGGCACTGGAAGGGGCCACGCTCTCCCAACCGCTGGGAGGGAGGCCTGACAGCAGGCCCAGGCGGTGAGCTCATGGTGCGTTCCCTGCCGAGCATCCGCCTGGGTAGGAGGGCCCTCTCTGTCCGTCTGGCACAGGCTGGGCCTCCTCCCGGCTCACAGCGGCTCGACCGTGCGCCTAGGACGCGGGTCCCAGGGAGTGCGGGTCCGGCCGACCGCTCCCGGGGAGCGCAGCCCCCGCTGCACGGCCCCGTTCCTTTGGCCAAGTTCGTTCTGCCTCCACGTCTCCGCCTGGGCTTCTCGCCCCTTCCGCGGCCCCCACCCCCGCCCGCACCCCTTTCCCGGAGCCGCTCCGGGCTGCAGCTCCGCGCCGAACCGCAGCGTCAGCACATCCGGGCCTCGCTCCCTTTGGTTTGAATTTGTTTCTTAAATCGCGAAAATCCATTTCCCCAAATGGGCGGGAGCTCGCTTCCCGGGATGGGGGTGGGGGCATCGGCCCTGCTGCCCCCACCTTCGCCCCCACCCGCACCCCCGAGGCCCGGCATTGATCCCGCATCTTGTGTACATCGCATTAGTCCTAATGGTTTAGCTGATGATTCAACTTCTTTTTCGCTAAAAGCCGACCCTCGGTCCTCACCCCTCCTCCGCCGCCGCCTCTCCCGGCCACGCAGGCCCCTCCGCGGCGCGCCTGCAGCCCGCGCTCTCCGGACCTGCTGGCCCCTAGAGACGCGGCTCTTGGAACGCGGGGCGGGGAGCCACGCTGACCGTGTAGCTGCCTCCAGAGGAGCGCGATCCGGGGACAGGAGTGGGCTCGGTCCGGGGAGGGGCTGCGGGGGGCACCTTGGGCCCCCTGGCGCGTAAAATGCAGAATTTAGACCTAAGCCAAGTGGAGGCACCGAATCTCTCCTCTCCCCGTCTCCCCCCCCCTCCAGACTCAGACTCGGCACTGAAGCTGGGAGACCCCCACGCGCTCTCGGGAGGGCTCCCGGGGTCCCCGCTGCCAAGTCTACCCGCGGGAGGCGCGGCCCGGGGCCGGGCTCCAGGTCACTGATCACTTCGCAGCAGAGCCCGTCTGTTCGCAGAGCCCCGCGGCCCCCGCGCTCCCGCCTCGGTCTCCAGCCCGGGGACAGTACGGGCCTTCGGAGGGCAGACGCCCGCCGGCCCGACCTTGGGTAAGCTGCGACCCGGAGGTCGAGGCCCTGGGCGGTGGAGAGCCCGACGCCTGCCCCCGACGCCTTCCCGCTACGCCCCGTCTGATTTCACACGGAAACTCTGTCCGCTTTCTGTTCATTTGTTGTAGAAAACAGAAAATCCAGGCAAGGGGGAAAAAAAAAAGGCACCACAAATCCGACTACGTGGAGAGAGCCAGAGTGCGCCCTAGTTCTTCTCTCGTTACTTTTATTTATTTATTTAGAAGAGCCACCACCTCGGAAGGGCGCAGAACTCGAACGGGTAACCGGTAGCCGGCGGCAGGACCGCCTCCCTCCTTAAGCGCGTTGGAAAATTGACCTTCGCCGGGCAGCGCCACGGCGAGTACAGTTCGGTCGGCGAGTTTGGGCAAACGTGCAGACCGCGCAGCCGCTTTTTTCCTCGTTTTTGAATTGGAAAGGAAAATGTTCACAGAAATCTCTAGGAGGTTGACGTCAGAGACTCACTGTACCCTCCTCTTCCTCCTCCGTCTTATTAAACTTAACCAGAGTTATTCATGCGCACAATTTAAAATGTCCTCTATCTCCATAAAAAAAAAAAAAAAAAAAAACAACAGAATAGCCCCGCCCCAGCTGCCACCGGTGGACGGACCCCTGTGCACCCTGACTCTGTTTCCAAACAGCGCGCTTCTGCGGCTGCTTCCTGTGGCCTGGGGGGCAGCAGGGAGGCTCGGACGCCCACAGTCACGGCCACGTGGCTCGCGAGCGCGCACAGCCCTCACCTCCCGCCCCTGCTGACGAGCTGAGCTGGGGCCCGACTCACAGCGCTGCCCTCGCGTAACTGCCCTTCCGGCCGGGAGGGAGCTGGGATCGCGGTTCCCCTCTCCTGCTACTTACCCCCTTTCTTTTCTCTGTGCCTGCCATTTTCTGTCCCCCAACCCCCTTCCAGCCTGCTGCTCTCCCAGGGACGCCATGCCACCGACGCGGAGGCCAGGGCCTGTGGGCCCTCCCGCTTCCAGTTAGTTCCGCGGATCCCGGTTTCCGAGGCCAGATTCTGCAGCCGCCTGCGGGCCCTCTGCAGACAGCCCCGTCGCCAGGGCCTTCTGGAGGGGCTGGACGCATCCCTCTGTGGGTGCCATTCCCAAAGGCTTTTGAGCCTCCTCTGTCACTCCCGGGGCACTTTCCACTCTGTTCCACACCCTGGGAGGAGCAGATGGGTGTGCCAAGTGCCGGCTCTGAATTTCCGAGGGTCCTGCAGGAACGCGGCCCCTGGCCGAGTTGATCCCCACCGTGAACTCCACACTGGCCTCGGGGAAACCTCGCTGAACGAGGGTGCCGGTAGAGTGAACCTCCCTTACTCCCGTCAGGGCTCCTTCACGTGGGGCTTCACTGGGCAGCCCCGGGCTCTGCTAGGTGATCCCTTCCCCACCCACCCTCGCTTCCCTTGAGGGTCCCTGCTGTTTCTTATGTGCCTTACAAGGCTGGGGGCTCCTGGGGGCAGGATTCAGGTCCTGCCACCTGACAAACTGTTCGGGACCACCCCCCACCCCCCATGGTCCTTCATGAATAGTGGTGAAATAAATGGCAGATGAAATTGTGGTTAATGCCCACAGCAGCCACCCCGTGTGGGCGAGGCCAGGCGGCCCCTTAGCCGAGAATTGAATTCGAACCCCAAAGGTGAGCCTAGTGTGGTTCTTCAGGCTGCACCAGCCACAGGGACGGGAAGGAGCTCCAGTGCAGCGGGAGGCCGCGGGGGGGGGGGGGGGGGGGGGGGGGGGGGGGGGGGGGGGGGGGGGGGGGGGGGGGGGGGGGGGGGGGGTTGAGGGTGGGCAGGGCCCCCGCGGGTCAGGATCGGCTTTGCTGCTGAGGCAGCTCTGCGCGCCTGCACTTGCAGGCTTGCTCAGGATGTAAAATGCACTTCTTACTGTGGCTCTCTCTTCAGAGTTTGAAGTTTGCTGGGTCACATTGGAATTATTATTATTTTTTACCTTATGTTCCAATTTTAAAAACTTGTTTGGAGAAGTAATACATATTTTCCTTCATGTTGTTCTTAGGTACTGTGTTAGGGTTCTCCGGAAAAAAAAGAACCAGTGTAAGGCCTCCTTGGAGGGGACGGAGGCGTCGTTGTCCTGAGTACAATGTTTCTTGTATCTTGTATCTTCTTCAGTAAAGGTCTCTCTTTTTCACACCCGTGGCTGGACACCTTCTGGACCTGTGCTGGCGAGCGGTGATTTTGGCTCCTGCATCGGTGGGGCTGGCAAGGCCGGTTTCCGTGTGGGTCCTGAGCAGAAGCCCTTCCACCTGGTGGGCCTCCAGTCTTTGCTCCTGGGGCCTTCAACGGGTGGGGCGAGGCCCACCCACACTGTGCAGCGTTAACTCCAAGTCACCCCCACCCCCACCCCACTGAACCGCCAATCTCAGCTAGAAAACACCTTCCCGGCAACATCTAGATGGAGTCTGAGCCGCCAGCCGCGTTGGTGCAGGCAGGAGCTTCTCTGGTGCTCAGGCCTCCACAGGCATTTAGCCACGTCTCTGCACACAAGGCCCGACACCGGCATTTCACCGGCATCCTGTGACGAGTGGGTGAACTGGGCAGTGTCTCAGAGTCTTGGGCTCTTCAAACCACACGGCCCCCAGGTGCAGGCTCCGTTTTGGGTCCCGCCCCTGGGGAGCAGGACCAGCCCTGTGCAGCCTTGTCTCACGCCACCTGCCCCTCCCCACCAGATGGCGGGCCCCTGGGGGGCAGGGGTGCGTGTTCCTCACGTCCAGGTCCCCAGGCCCCACCAAAGGCTGAGCCAGGGCAGGGAGAGAAGTGGGGGCCAGTTTCTCTCACTGTCCTCCTGGTGGCAGTGGAGGGCGGCGGAAGGGAGGGGCCAGAGACTGGCCCAGGGCACACACCCATGCTCACCTCAGGAGGGTTAAAGATGTGAGTGCAGAATGGAAAAGCAAAGACAGACGACAGACGCACTGAAGGCGTATCTGACCCCAGGCCGGGGAGGGGGCGTCGTACTCTCCCCCACTGCTTCTCACCAGTGAACTCTTGGGTTCTGCCGGCCACTCAGCTAGGGACCACATTTCCCAGCCTCCCTTGCAGCACCTGGCCTTGTTCTGTGATGAGGTTCTGACCTGTGGGTGTGAGAAGCGCTGTGTGCAATCCTGGATCTTTCTCTTAAAGGAAGTTGGGTGGCCCTTGCACCCTTCTCTGCATTTCCTGGCTTCCCACGACAAGGCTGTGCTGTCAGGCGCAGGTCTGTGACCTGGAGTGAGGCAGAGCCTCAGACAGGAGCAGCCAGGTGCAGGAGAGCTGCCCTGCCCTTGGGCCGTCCACCAGCTTGCATTTTTGTGTGTCTTGTGTAAGCCACCATGACTTGGTTTCTGTTTAGGAAACTGAGTTGATACCTCAACTCAGACAAGAGGCCTTTCCAGGCTGGTTCAGTCAATGCCTGCATTTGGCTGGTGACAGAGCACTGAGCACAGCCCGCAGGTGGGCAGCCCAGGGCTTGTGTGGTCTCCACAAAGGCACCACGGCCCCAGGGACCCCTCTTGCTTTTTTTGTCTGTCATCCTAGTACATGGCTCCTGTCCTCCAGTCGCAAGACAGCTGCCAAAGCTCCAGCCCTCATATCTTTGTCCCATTCAGGAAGAAGCTAGGGGGCCTCCTCCCATCTTTTAGGGATGTCCCAGAGGCCCCTCCCACTGACTTCCGCCTTCCAGAGAGGTTTTAATGACTAAAGCAGACGGGAGGGGGATGGGGAGGAACTGGGAGGCACCACACAGAGAAGGCTGGGTGCCATGCCTCCAAATCAGCGGCAGGATCAGGATTTTTCAAAGACCTTCCTAGGGACCAGTCTCCTAGGTTCTACCTCAGCTCCTGCCCAGACAGCAGGGTGGGTGTGTCCAGTCCCCACACCCGGGCCTGGGAAAGGCTCTAGGGCACCGATCTGAGGGTGGTGTCCTGTGAGGCTGGGTGGTACAGGGCAGGAGAGTCCTGGCACCCCTGCTGTGTGGCTTTGGGCGAGGGCCTAGACCTCTCTGAGCTGCCACTTCCTCCCTTAGCTCCTGCTGCACTGGGGGCAGGAGGGGAAGATCACAGGAGATAACACGGTGTAAGCATCTCTCCACCACGTGGGGTAAGCAGGTGCTGAAGGCGTGGTCGGTAGCCAGTGTTGGGGCAGCCACTCTGTGACCCCGAGAAGCTGAGCGAATGCCCGGGTGCAGGGCTGGGGCTCAGGTGGCTCTGGCCAGTTTCGCTCCTTCACTGGAGCCCTGTGCCTTGGACGGCTGCCCTGCTGGGTGAGCCCATCTGTTATTTTATTACAAATTGCCGCTCAATTGGCTTAACCCAAGGCCCGTTACCGACTATACGTAGTGATTGCCTATCACTCTCCTCGCCCACAGCCCCAGAGTCAGGGCCCCAGAGGGAGCTCCCACGGGAGTCAGCCCCACTCAGCACCTGGGGGGCGAGGGCCCCTTCTAGAGAACCAGCTTCATGTAAACACTCTCTCTCCAAAGGCCTCAGAGGACAGTTCCCTTGCAATAGGACGTGGGTTTGAGGGCCTGGCCTGCTGTGATCAGACCCACTGGCCTGGCCTTAGGGAGGCTGTGGGATCATGGGTGGACCCCTCAGTGCCCAGGGAGTGCTGCCCACAGGAAGAGTTACCGGCCCAGTGGGCTGGGCACCCACCCCAGTGAGGAACATGGACAGCCCCTCAGACCTAGAGAATGGGGGTCAGCTTCCTATTTCATGGTCCAGCAGGCTCGGGGACGGGGAGTGATATGAATGCCCACTGCTCTGGGTGCCTCGGGTCTCTCTGGGCCCGGATCGGGGCTGGGAGATGTGAGGCCAGGGCCCGGCACCTCTGTTGGGTGTGCGGTGGGTGGCCCCTTGCTGCCTCCCACAGGCTGGCCGAGTCCCAGGAGGCAGATGGAGCCCCGCGGGCACAGATGTGTGCAGACAGCCATCTGAAGCCCCCACCCTGGGTGGCCCTGCGTGCGGGTTCTGGGAAGGGGAGCGCCCTGTCTGCCCTCATCCACCCCTCAGCCATTCAGCACGTTCCCACTGCCCACCCATTTGGTGCCCAGCCCTGGAGGGGCCTCTTCCGGGAATTCGGGTGGAACATGGGCGGGTGGGGAGGCTGGAGCACTGGAGACTCAGCTAGGGAGGGCCAGAGAGACCGGGCACCCAGGAGCTGGGCCTTGCCCAGAGGTCACACCCTTCATCCCCAGCCTGCGTGTGTTCGCCCACTGGACCCCTGTGGCAGGAAGCCAGGGCTGAGGACCCTTGCCTGGCACATGGAGCTGGGAGCAGGGTTAAGTGACAAGCTCAGGTCCATACCCCGCACAGCCTCCAGAAAAGGCGCTGTTTGGCCTCGGGGCCACTTGGAGGCTTGTCCTCCCACTGTAGCCAGGTGGGAAAGTGGAGGGCAGGCAACAAGGCTGCAGCCATGTGGGGGTGGGGCTGGGCCAGAGGTGGGCCTGGTGGGAGTTGCGTTGGGGACTCCAGGCAGACCTCGGGGCACAGCTGCTGCGTGAATTCCCCGAGATTGCTGGAACAACCGAAATCAATTCTCCTGCGGTCTGGAGGCCAGGAGTCCGGAATCAGGGAGCAGGCAGAGCCAAGAGATGAGGCTGTCCTGGATCCTCCTGCCCCTGCAGCTCCTGCCACTCCCCTGCTCCAGTCACATGGCCGCACTCTCCCTGTGTCTCCACGACGTCCTTCTCTGGGTATGTCTGTGCCCAGATTCCTGCCCTTGTGAGGGTACAGTCACACTGGAGCAGGGACACCCTAATGGCTGCACTTACAGCCCACAGAG
The DNA here is from genome assembly GCA_007922815.1 of Macrotus californicus. Lineage (NCBI taxonomy): Eukaryota > Metazoa > Chordata > Mammalia > Chiroptera > Phyllostomidae > Macrotus > Macrotus californicus. The sequence goes on from VMDR010002188.1 coordinate 47,065, forward strand.
CAGAGTCCCACGGCCGAGTTCTTCCAAACATACTAGTAACATGCTAATTCCAGGGGACAGAGTGGAGTGTTGGTTTTCAGATTTAAAACTCAGGTCCTCAATCACACTGGCCACTCTTCCCTGTCACCTGTGGCTCTGGCTGCCCTGTGAGGCCTGCGCTGGGCCTGCTCCGGTCACTGTAAAGCCTGGATCGGAGGAGCTCCGCAGTCCTGGTCAGATCTCAGACCAACCGCCCCATCTCTCAGCACAAGTCTCCCGACAGCCGCCCCACCCTCCCCTGCAGGTTCCACCCCTGTTCCTGAATTCTGTCTCTTTATTTCTCTTTAAAGCACCTACAGAGTGCTGGCTGTATACAGGATGTCTTAAGGAGCGGGTGGAGGTGGAGCCAGCCCCACAGTCCCAAGTTCGAATCCGGATCTGCCAGCTCCTTGGGAGCCTCCGCCCCCATATCTGGAACCCAGCGGTCCTTGTCACTGAGTGCAGGACCATGCACTCAGCCCTGGAGCTGGGGCTCCCTTGGTCCTGCCCAGGCTCCCAGAGCAGGAGCCATTTGAGGAGTGTGGCAGCCACTGACAGAAGCAGCTGCTATACATGTGGCTTCATCTTGGACTGGGGTTTCCTGAGCCACGTTGCTCCCGGGACCTCATGGTCCTTGTGGTGTGAGTGGGGGATTCTCGGGCCTTGGACGCTGTGGTCAGGTGTCCTTTGGAGACATGGTGTCACATGAAACTCACCAGCGTTGTTTTTGTTTTAATTGCAAGGTCCAGTTTGAGCCAATGAGGCAGGTCAGTGGGGCCCCAGGATAAGCTGACACCCAGTGCAGACATGATAAATGCCCCCAGGATCTAGTTCTTCTCCCTACCATGTACGTGAGGACAGGCCCCGGAGCCGTGCCATGCGAGCGGGCAGGTGGCGGACAGAGGCAGGACTTGCACCTGGCTGCTGGATCGGGAACCCAGGCTTTAAATGCCACACAGTGGGGGCTCTCTCAGTGGCCTTTACCATGGGGGCTAGGGGGCATATCTCCCTTACTGTCATTATCATCTTCACACTGTCATCACCACCTCCATCACCACCATCACCACCTCCACCATCATCACCACCACCACCTCCACCATCACTACCACCACCACCACCACCATCATCACTATCATCACCATCATCATCACCACCATTATGATGGCACCTGGACAGTTTACTGGGCCCTTCCTCTGGGCACAGGCCCAGGACCTGTGCATCACATGCCTCTCCAGGTCCAACCACCCAACTGTCCTGCAACTGTCCTGGGACTGGGGAAGGTGCAGTCACCACCCACAGCACCCACAAACTGTGACTCTGGCCTGCTGAGTTCTGATCTGTCTTGGCCAGTCTCCCCCGCCGTACAGGGGTGTGAACGAAGGGCCTGATGCCAGGGCTGGAGTGAAGCCCTGGCCAGAACCCCTGGAAGGCTGGTGCAGTGGCCCCCAGGCTGTGTCCTCTGGGAAGAGAACTCCTGCAGTAGAACCCTGAGACAGGGAGCCTGGAGGCCGGGCCCCTGGCGTGAAGCCATCTTGAACGAGGGCAAGGGTTGGGTGGGAGCATGGCCAACCCTATCAATTAGTGCAATTAGCTGTTGGGAGCGAGGCCCTGGCACTAATTGCCTGGCGGCCGGTGGAGGTGCTCAGTAATGGATTAGCAGAGTGCTGTAGCCACTGCAGGGGTGGCCTTCCCCTCCTGGGGTCAAGGCCAAGTACTCAGGGATGGCTCCTCTCCCCAGGGCAGCCTAGATCTCCACAGCTGTATGTTGCCCCTCCCCTTTGTTCCTTCCCACTCCCCAGGACTAAGAAAGCTGGCAGGCAAAGGTCATGGTCTCAAGTGGCCTGAGGTGCCTTAGCCAGGCCCTGGAGAGTTCTCACGCAAAGATAGCTCAGCTGAGCTCTGGGGGCTTAAGTCCATCCTGTCCAGTAAGTACCAGATCAGGCAGGGTCCTTGGTAAAGACGTCCCCTCGCTGCTTCTTGGTCCTCCCTCTGCAGATGGAACATCACCTGCCCTCCCTACCTCTCTGCCAGAGTTGAGAGGGGTCTGGGTCCTGGGGCTCCTGAACAGAACCTGCTACCCTTTTAGTGGGCAGTGACCTGCAGTTTCCAGCCCACTCAGAAAGTTCCTTTGTCTTCATCTGGCCCCTGTTCACCTGGCTGCTCCCAGGGGGAAAGGTGGGGCAGAGGCAGGGCCAGGCATTGGACTTCCTCCTGAGGGCACTGGGAAGCCATGATGGGTTTGTGCTACATATAGAACAAGTCCCTGGTGGGGGCTGTGAGGAGCGGCTTGGGAGGGATGGGGAGCCTGGTCCCAATCCTGGCTTGGGTTGGGAGGCAGCTGGAGGAGGTACAGGTGTGCTAGACTTTAGGTAGGAGTGTGGTCAGCTCCCACGCCGCAGGGGCATCCCACAGAGGGCGGAGGGGTGGGCGTCCTCACTCCAACACCCCAGGCACTGGGGAAGGACCGCTAGAGGGGTGTTGATCCTGAAGGCACCCCTCAGCACAGAGATGTAGATCCTGACGAGGGGAAATGGGCTATGAACCTGGAAGGGATGAGGCCAAGGAACGGACAGGACCCCAACGGAATGGGCGAGGCAGTGGCCTGGACTAAAGAGCAGCTCAGAAGAAGTGACCGGGAGGGTTTGAGCTTCCTGGCTGACCAGCAGGGACCCCAGGGTGAGGAAGGACTCCCTGGGACGCCCTCTCCAGGCTGCCCCGCCCCCTGCCGGAGGAACAGGCTCCATCCCCACAAGGAACAGGCCCCACCACACTACTGTGGTCCCAGGGGCGCAGGGCAGGCTGGGAGTTGGCAGGGCTCTAATTTTCAGGCCATCAGAGTCTGATGAGATGCCACAGGCCAGCACTTCCCAGACTCCCCCACGCCCAGAACCAGCTGGGATCTCATTAAAATGCAGATTTTGACTGGGAAGTTCTGGGGCCTGAGACTGCTGTGTGACAAGTTCCCAGGGGACGCCCAGGCTGCTGGCCCAGGGACTGCACTAGGCTGGCTGGGCGATGGCCCCCAGCGGTGGGCTCCGACAGACAGCCGGGGACCGCCCGGAAGCTTTACCTTCTGGAAGCAGCGCCGGCGACAGCTTCCGCCTCTCCGTCTGGCTCCAGAACTGACTGCCTGTGTGAGAGTGGGGAAGGCTTGCCCATCTCCGGTCTGCGGGGGGTTTTTAGTCCTCACCCGAGGGTATATTTATTGATTTTTTTAGAGAGAGAGGAAGAGAGAGAGAGAGAGAGAAACATCCACCGGTTGCCTCTTGTCTGCGACCCCTACCGAGGGATGAACTCGCCACCTTTTGATATATGGGGACAGTGCTCCAACTAACTGAGCCACCCGGCTAGAACAAGGTCAGAAAGTTTTTTTTTTTAAGGGTTTTTTTTTTTAAAGATGTTATTTATTTATTTTTAGAGAGGGGGAAGGAAGGGAGAAAGAGAGAGACATCCATGTGTGAGAGACACATTGATTGATCGCCTCTCAAACACCCCCAACAGGGGCCCTGGCCTGCAACCCAGGCGTGTGCCCTGACTGGGAATCGAACCCGCTACCCTTTGGTTCACAGGCTGGTGCTCAATGCCCTGAACCACACCAGCCAGGACAAGATCTGAAGCTTTTTGATACAACAAACTATCGGCTGGGACCAAGCCCCAAGCCGCTAGAATCCTACAATTCAAGTGACAGTGAGGACAGCGTCCAGTTCTGGAGCAGCTCCTTCCTGCCAGGCAGGGTTCATGTATGACCCCGAATCTAGCAAACTGTCCCCACTTTACAGATGGGGACACCGAGGCCCCGAGAGTGAGGTCCCTGCAGGAAATATCTGTCACCTGGCTTTTCAGTGACAGAGGCCGGCTTTGAACCTGCGTCGGCATGCCGCAAGGCCCTTGGGTTTTCCCACGTCAAGCTGACGCCTGTGTTGTGTTATCTCAGGAGAAAATAAAACTTTCACGCAATGAAGGATGCGACGTGAAAAGGGCCTGTATTTCCAAATCCAGAGAACCATCATCGCTCAGGCCCAGGCGGCGTTTGTGGTCTTGGACGGCGTCCCCCCGAGCCTTCTTCTGTGAGCTGATGAGAAAGTCTCGCTCTGCAGGGTAAGGGATGGGTCTGGAAACAATAACATCAGCTTCCTCGTAATTAGCCCTTAAATTGTTCCTCGCTCCGCAAGTTCCCTCTGGTCCCAGCCCCGTCCCGCTCCTTGCACATTCCTACTTGCACAAACCTGAACAATTTTTGACAAGATTTTTGAGTTTTGTCAGATGTGAATTGTTAAGATTTAATTGAAAAAATGAACAGAACGCAGCCGCTATTTCAAAGGAAGTGACCCAGAACCAATTAGAATTTAGTAACAATTGACCATTCAGCACTGAAATCGTGTTGGGGGAATCCGATTAAAGCCACTTTAATTTCACCTCTCCCTCATTCCTGAACTGAAAATATCATGAGTGGGAGGTTTCCCTGCATTCTCCCCCCCACCCCCAAGCCATTTTCCCAGTTGTAGAGGTGAAGTTCAGCTGGCAGGTTTGTGCTGGAGAGGACGCTGGCTGGCTGGTATCGCCTGGCCCGAGATGATCCACAACCCAGGTTTCTAGCTTGAAAAAACAGGTCAGACCGAGCCGAGTTCCTGTCCAATTGCTGCTGACAGCCCAAACAGGAGCCCGCGGGGCCACAAAGAGCCCTTTCATCTGCAGACAACACAGCACATAATTGCTCATTCTCTCCTCCTTTGCCTCCTTCTCAGCCGGGGGAGTGTTCCCCAACAAAGCCAGCCAGGGCTTCCTGCAGGCAACTTCTTAATCCTTCACGGTGGATGCTCCCGGGGAAGTGTCCGCTGAGCGAACCTGGCTGGGCGCAGTGGGCACCGTACCCTGCGCGTAGTAGGTGCTTGTTAAAGGCGGCAGAAGTGGCTTTTGGTCCACGAGCTCTGTTTTCTGCCCAGGAGGAGCGGCCTGAGAGCTGATCTGCGCAGAGTCCATCCTGCTCAGCTCCGGCAGAGTTGGAACCCTGTCTGCCGGGTTCCCCTCGGGCTGCGGAGTCTTGCTGTCCTCTCCGGGGCTTGCTGGGGCTGAAGCCCTCCTCATTCGGCCCCCAGGCCTGGCCACCTTCTCTGTCCAGCTCCTGGCCACCACCACGACTTCTGAGCACACACACGCTCCTAGGGTACTGAGGCTCGGCAAGGTCAGAGGGCTGGCTGAGCAGAACACGGAACCTGGAATCTGCTTGGCCCCATGAGTGTGTCTGCCCCCCTGGCACCTCCAGTGCCAGTTCTCTAGCGTTGGTTCTGGGGGCTCTAGAAGCAGGACCCTGCCCCAGGCCCTTCCCTGTCCAGCCCCGTGGGGGTAAGCAGCCAGAGCCTGGCCCCGGGTGGTCTGCACTAGACTTTGCGGGCATAGTAAGTCCTCAACGTGAACATCGAGGGCTCAGTCTTGCTGCTGTGGGTGGTTTATTGTCCTATTTAATGCCACCTTGAGGAGATGTCCTAGAGTCAGTGACATCTGTCCAAACTTGCCACCATTTCCATTCTCACTGCCACCCCCAGACGCTTGTGGACCCATTTCTTTTCAGTCCCAGAGATGGAGTGAGACCCCACGCTGCTCTGTGCGGTATCACAGCACAGCACAAGGACACCTGCCAGGCTCAGATCAGAGGGGTCCTTCAGGCTGTCTTCGAGGGGCTGCTCTCAGGCCTTTGGTGTCTAGGTTGGTGTCCCCAGAAGCAGATGCTGAGACAAGGACTGGTGGACAGGCACTCATCCAGGGGGTGGACAGGAAACACGGCGAGGGGACAGGGAGGAGAAGGGAACTGGGGAATAGTGTGCACCCAGGCCTCCCGTGGGCAACAATGGGGGGGTATGCGGGGCTAGGGTTTACCTGCTAGTTCCTGCCAACTTGGCCCAAGGGCTGCTCCAAGGGTGTGGGGGGACATGGGTTACCTGGCACTTCTGGCTGCCTGCCTTGCTCTTGGGTAGAGGAGAGACCAGCAGCCAGAGAGCATCCCCAGGCAGAGGGGCTGCTGGCAGGTGGCAGTTGGAGACACTGAGGCAGCTGAGGATGGGAGCATGAGCCAATTTTCCCTTCGGTTGAGAGAAGGTGGCAGGTATGGCCCATCCCCCTCAGCTGTGTGGCTTTGGGCCCACCACTGTTCCCCTCTGAGCCTTGGTGTCAGCAGACCTGAGCAGTGGGAAGAAACAGACTCCTGAGGTTCCTCTGAAGCTTGGGTGAGTCTGGTGAGTAAACCGCCTGGTCCTGGGGGGGGCGTTGCTAAGAGCACACGCAGTGTGCTGTAGCTGGAATGGGGACTGGGCCTTGTTCCAGGGGAAGGGACTTCAGAACCTGGGAGCACTGTGGCAGGGAAGAGGGGTCACACACATCCTGTGTGGCCCTGAGGACAGTGCTGAGGACTGCAAAGGGAGATAGACATCCGCTTCACCTGCATTTCTGGAAGGACAGAGTTGCTGGTGGAAGAAGCAGGGTGCTCTGTGAGGTAGTGAGCTCTCCGTCCCTGGAGGTGTGTAAGAGGTTGAGTGGTGGTATTACCTTTCCTCAGTTGTGGGGAGAGCTCCAAGCCCTGCATGGTGGTGGTAGCAGACAGGGGTGGCTGGACAGGATGCCCTTTAAGATCTTTTCCAGCTTGGAGAGCCTAGAATTCCATGGGTCTGTGAGGGGCCGAGCCCTGCAAACGTGCTCCTCATCTGACGCATTGCATCCGTGACTCCTTGTGGCTCCCCAGACAGAGTGCAGCAGCTGGGGCCTGGTCTGAATTAGTGGGGCATTTAGGGGGAGATTCTGGCTTCAGCCCGAATGATCTGCTGAGTGGTGACCCGGAGCCTTGACGGGAGAGGGGCCTCAGACTACGTGGAAAGCAGAGGGGAGTCTGCCTGGCTGGGGTGGGGACGAGTCTGGGGGGCCTGTGGGAGTCTGGCCAAGCGGCAGCTCCTGGCTGCGGGGGTGCCCTGGGCACAGATCCTGGGGGAAGAGTGCTTGGGGTGAAGGGGCCTCGAGAAAACCCTGCCGCGGGCCATCTGTGTGCCTCATGCTAGCTTTGGCCAAGGACCGTCTGAGCTCTTGGGCCGGGCTGGGAGTTCAGGTCGCTAAAACTCCCTGAGTTTCTCCACCTTCCCTGGGAGGTTTCCAGGAAAAACGTCTGCAGATGAGGACCTTGATCCCGGCCCCTTCCAGGAGGGACTAGCCAAGGACACCCTCGGCTGGGGTTTTCTTGCAGCTCCTGGGTTCAGCCGAGCAGACACAGGACAATCGGACCAAGGGGCCCTGTGGCACTGTCACTTCCTGTCCAGCCTTGTATTGTCCATTATTGTACAAACATTGTCAGACAGACCACACTAAACCGAGGCACAGGCCACCCAAGGGAGCTGTGGGGGTGCCAGGCCTTGGGGAGGTGGAGGCGGACAGGCTGACGTGGCCCAGCGGGCCCCTGGGGACCCCGGAGATTTCATGGCAAGCAGGTGACAGTGTTCATTGCTTGTTCACTCAGTGGGCAGGCACCTCTGCTGGGTGGAGCGCCCAGTGAGGCACAGTAATTGACACTAATTGATAACTGTTAGGCTCCTAGTGATTGATAAGACCTCACAATCTCTGTGTGATCTACCACGTGGATGCGTTTGAGGTCCACCGCTCCTGCGCATTTGCAGCCCTCGGTGCAAATTGCCCCGGCTGCTGGGCCAGCGCATCTCCTAGACCTAACAAGGCACCGAGAATGCCATCCCAGGTCCCTAATGTGACTGCGCACATCGATTCTAGCCAAGCAGGTGGCTGCTCTTTGATCCCCTCCGCACCTGGGGCTGGTCCGGGGGCTGGACACACACAGGTGCACTCACCACCACTGTCCTGGAGGGGCAGAGGACAGAGAGAGACCTCCCGGTGCTCCCTCTGGGCTACCGGTCTTTCCTCTCTACAGAATCAGGTGAAGAAGCCCCAGAACACTTATCTAAGACAGGCAGTGTGTGCCAACCTGGGGGCCGCAGAGGGGCCCTGGGGCAGCCCTGACACCTGCCTGCACCTGGCCCATCAAATCACTAAATTCATGTCACTCAGCTTGGATTCGGCCTCCGTCGCTTGCCTGCTGTGCAGCCTGAACAAGTTATTAAGCTCCTGGGCCTCAGCTTACCCGTCTGTAAGGCAGAAAACAGAGCTTTGCTTCCCGGAGTTTTGAGAGGATAAGTGGGTAAATTGTGCTTCTAGAAAAGTGCTCAGCACGGTCATTTACTGAGTTTAATCTAGGCCATGGAGACAGAAGCGGACGGAGGCAGAGCTCGGCACCCACGTCTCCTGGCTTTCCGACTTCTGGCCCCTGGAAACCCACGTGCTGGCGTGAGATTCCCAGGCAGGAGAATCTCCGTGGCTCCCGCCCCCACCGAAGGCTTCCTGTCTTAGGGGGATCGGGCCGGCCCGTCTGCTCTGGGCCGCAGGGGAGGGTGGGCTGGGGAGAAGAAAGGCCCGAAACTGTATCCTTTCGGCTTGGGGTCGGGGGAGCAGACCACACGTTTTCTCCACCATCAAAACCCCTGTAGGATTTTCTTGAAGTTCAGTTTCAGATCATATGGCTGAACATTTGGAACTTTTTAAACGGAAATTGTAGAAAAAATGAAAAGTATTTTAGTCTCGGAACACAATACCTTCCTGGCAGGGAGCCACGGGAGAAAGCTGGAGAAAAAAATGGCTGTGATTGTCAATCTGGATTAATCTGGACCTTCTTCCGCTTAACCTCGTGCGTGGCTGAGCGGCTAATCAGGACGCAGGGGCCGCTGTCTTCTGCAGCTGTGCCGAGGCTCCTGCCCGCCCTGCACATCAGCTAATTTTCCGATCACATTTCCTTACTTATGAGCTCGGGTTAATGGAGCCCTGGCCGAGAAGCGAGTGTGAGGATGATGCATGTGTCCCGCATACAGCGTGCAAAGGGCTTGAGGTGGAAATGTCACAGCTCATTGCCAGGGGCTTAGTGGGTGACAGGTCTGGAGACGCATGGGCAGCCCAGAGGAGGAGTCGATGAGAGGTGGGGTGGGGTGGGGAGCGGCCAGGGCACGGTCCCAGGGGACGTGCGGGAGCAATCTGGCAGCGCTGACTTAGTGACTGCTCAGCGCCCTGGCCAGGGAGGCCCTCTGCAGCCCCATTTCACAGACCCTGAAACTGAGGAACAGATTCAGGGTGGAGTCAGGCCATCGGCTGAAGACAGGAGACGCCCCTGGCCCTGCCCGAAATGGCCAGCAGTGGCCTGATGCCCTGTGTGGATGGGGCAGGCTTGCACAGAGCTGGTGGGAGCCCTTCCTGCTGCCGGACGCTGGCCCATCGTCTCTGCCCCCCAGTTTTCTTGTCCTGTGCCCTTTCTCCTCTCCCTCACGTCCTGTCCTCCCTAGGTGCTGTCAGGCCCCGGGTCTCCTCCCGGAGCCAGGTGTCAGTGACCACAGGCAGGGCAGAAACTGGTGGAAGGAGGGACCACAAGGTGGCAGGTCAGAGGGAGTCGGAGGCCCCTCCGCGTGGTCCTGCATTCACACTTGTGGCCATTGCCCCCTTTCCTGCTGACACGTGGGCCTCTGCAGGTGGGGGGAAGCAAGCCAAGCTGGGGCATTCGTGTCCCAGCTTTCAGTGGGCGCCCTCTCTGAATAAACCCTGCTCTGCCACCTCGCCTCCTTCCCTGAGCTCTGGGCGGCGTTCCTGCCCTGGCCAAGGGAAAGCCACCTGGTATCAGCTGGAGGGGCCTCCCTTGTTGCCAACCAAGGTCAGTGCCCTTTCCAGCGGCCCTTCATTAGCGAGTGGGCATCTTGCTGAGTCAGCAGGGACCTGTTCATGGCCCCCGTTCAGGGTCACTAAGTCCCTGGAGAGTGTGGCCGGGGGCGGCTGGCCGACAGCAGGAGCCATTGTCCACGCCTGCTGCTGAACGCGGTCAGCCTAGGCCCATCTGGACAGGGCGGGGGTGTGACCTCAGCCAAGAGGTCCTGCCAAGACCAGTGAGGGGGGCACAGATGGCGTCATCGGGAGCCAGGCCCTCCAGGGACTGTCCTTACCACCCCCGTGTTCCCAGGGGAAGACCTTCCTAAGGGGAGGCCTGGTCCAGCTCGTTGATGGGGGTGACTGGGCTGCCCTGTCCCATGTGGCCCCTTAACTCGGTACTTCCATGTCCCCACCACTGAGCCAGCTCAGCCCCTGTGATGTCCCCATTGGAGACATGGACCCTGCCTCCTCTCCACCCCCATCTGCTTTGCACCCCCTGTGAAAATCTCCCCTGAGCTCTGTCGTCCAGTGAACCAGCGTGATGCCTGATGTGTCCTCGGGCCCCAAGGACACAGGGCTCCCGGCAGACAGGAGTGATGCCCAGGTCAGCAGGAGGTCTGTGCTAGCCCAGCACCCAGAAAGCCAGCTCACAGGAACCCCATTTCCTGAGGGCTCCCCTCACCACCACGGCACAAGGATGCACCTTCCCGCAAGTCTTCCTGCAGCCCAGGTACTGCTGTCCTGGGGTAGATGATGCCGTGTTTGCTCCTCTTACTTTCTGTATTTCAAGAGATAAACTTACAGGCTCAACCAGAGGCCCCGCTCCCCTTGCGTGCCCCTGCCTCCTCCCTGCCTGAGGTCAGCTCTGTCCCACCTATGTGGCTTCAAAGGCTTTAGCTCCATGAGTGCGCACGCGGACAGCAGGCAAGGTCGGTGAGGGTGTTTACGGCACTAATGTGAAGTCAGGCTGTTGGCCCTTTCCCATGACCTGCCCGCCGCCGGGGCTGTCCGTCGGACGGGGCTGTCTGGCGCCTGCTGCAGAGCCGTGTGTCCCCTCGCGAGGGGCAGGCACCGGGGCGGCCGTGTTGCTGACGAGGAAACGGAGGCTCAGGGAGGCGAGGGGTTTGCACGCACTCACGGGCCTGGTGGGCTGAGCTGGGCCTTAGAGCTGGCCTGGCTGCAGAGGCTGCCCTCCGTCCACGGGCTGCAGAGCATCCCCTGGAAGGACTGAGATGCTCCGTCATCTGCCATGACCCCGCTGACCCCGAGCTGAGCTCTGCCCAGGTATCCAGGCCTGGCCCAGCTGTCCTGGTCCCCCCTCTGCTCCCTGAACAAGGCCCAAGTGCTCTCAAGGCCAGGCCTTGGTCTAGGTTGTCCCCTCCCTGTGCTCCTTCTTCTTACTTGCCTGCCCAGGTCCCCCTCGTCCTTAGTCCCAGCTGAAATGCTCCCACCAGATACGTCAGCTCCCAGTTGTAAGGGACCGAATGGGACTCCACGGTCAGTCACCGGCTGAGGACCTGCCACTCTCCCCAGAGACCCAGGGCCGGACCCCGAGACTGTCCCCTCCATGGCTCCCGCAAGGCTCTGCTGGACAGCAGGTTGGGGAGCTGGTCCTGCCGGGATGCCCACGTGATCCTCAGGCTGCCCCGAAACCTCGCCGGGGACCACCCTCCATTCGTGACCTCTTCTGTGGATGGGAGCGCAAGTCTGCATCCTGGGCAGAGAGACGGGGCATGTCCTAAACCAGGCTGGGGCTGTGGCAAGGGCCATTCGCATCCCTGGGCGACACAGGCCGCGTCCATGCCCTGCGCGCATGCGCATGCGCAGCCGCCCCCAGCGCGCTCCCACCTGCCGCCGTCCACACTGGGAGCCGGATTTCTGGCTCAGACGTGATGTCTGAGGCTCTGGCTGCTCCGGAAGAGCCACTTATTAAGATGTCTCTTGTCTTGGTGCCCCAGGTCCTTGCCCTGTCCCTGATCAGGTTACAGCCAGTGACAGCTCAGAGGTGCTGCCTCTGGGGGCTTGTGTGGGCAGAGAGGACAGATCGCTCTGCAGCCTGGGGCTGCGTCCCTGCCCCTTGGGGACTGGCCTGGGGCAGGCAGAGTCACTGGGGACCCTTCCACCCCGCAGCCCTGGAATCCGGAGGGAAGGGTATCTGCTCCCAGGGCACCCTTAGAGTCATTAGCCAGGTCCCCGGGTAGCGTGGGGCGAACAGTAGGTCCTCCGGGCACACTGCTGAGCTGACCGCCAGCCAGAGGGTCACCACTCCACGAGAGATTAGCGTCCAGTGACTGCACAGGTGCCCCGGGGGTCAACGCCCTTTGCTCATGGGAAGAGGTGGTCAGTCTGCTGTCAGTCCTCACTGGAGTGCTGTCCGTCTGTCCTCAGCAGCCACCTGCACACCCACTGCTCGGACCAGCCCGCGTTTCTTTAGGGGCAGCTCTTCCCTGCACCAGACCCCGAGAGCCTCCCGGGGTCTGAGAAGCGTCTGCGAGGAGGGTGGGCCACAGGGACACGGGCCAGGGCCCCCCAGGGCCTGTACCTGTGAGGCTCCCCCTCGGACCCACCCCAGTGCTTCACAGAGGGCCCGCCTCCCCTCTGGGTTTGATCGCGCCCTGGAGACACTTTAAAATTGGGAGGCTGGGAATAAAAACCAGTCCTGTGTTCAAACCCAGCACGTCTGGCTTCTGCACACTGTCTCTCAACATTCCCTGAAGAGCCTGCTCTCCGCTCGCCTGTCTCCCTCTGCATTTTGTCCCAGGCAGCAAAAACCAGGGTGGCGCCGTTAGCCACGGGGCCTGGCCTAACACGCCGAGGGGTCAGAGCCAGGGCAGCAGCTTGTGAGAGAAGAAATGGCTTTTATTTGCGAGTCGACCTCCCAGGCCCAACTGTCCCCCCAGGCAGGGGTTAAGGGGGGGCAGTGCTGGGCGCCCAGCTGTTACTCTTGGATGGCATGTCCCAGGTTCAAATGCTGGTTCCGGGCCTCATTATACGCAGGATGGGACCAGTATGAGCCAGTTCTGTGGTTACAGCACGTTCCACAATTTTTTCTGGAAATCTCAGCTAGATCGAGGGTCAGCCAACGGCAGCCCAGGGGCCAAACCCGGCCGCTGCTGGCCGTGCAGAGTTTTGCCAGAACTCAGCCCTGCCCACTGATTTCTCGACAGTTGATGTGGCTTTGGGCCACCACCAGTGGGAAGGCCTCAATGGGTCTCCCGGCCCTTCACTGGGAACACCTGCCCCACAGCTGCGCCCATCAGGACTTGTCCCGGTTCCCATGGCACTGTGGCTCCCTGTGGGCCACTGCCTAACAAGGGACATCGCGGGACACGGCGGACCTGCTGATGGACTGTGAGTGAGAAACCCAGGCCTGTCCCTGTAGTGTGAACCAGGGGGTGGCAGATAGCTCAGTGGGGCCGACCCACCTGTTCCCGGCTGAGGGCCCGGATGTCCTCGGGCAGGTGCTGGCTGACGGGGACCAAGGCTAGTCTAGAACCAGGATCAGACCCAGGCAGGAAACCGGTTGTTCACCTGGTCAAAGGTCAAATGGCCGCTCAGCTGTCACCACTCCACCTTGTCATTTATCTCATTATGTCCCTAGGCTTCCAGCAAAGGCCTGGAAGTGGCTCACAGCACGAGGCACGTAGAACAAACGCAGTAAAAGCCACAGAGAAGCCACAACACTAACGTGAGCGTGTGTGATACAGTGAAGGGCCAGCACTGCTGACATGTTACGTCGTGCTTGGCCTCTGAGCTTCCTGGCAGCTGAGGAGAAAAACAAGTCGCAGCCAAGTTTACAGTCTTCACTAGGGGTCCAGAGGAAGCATATTACTTCTCATAGCGAAAGCTCTACTGAGCGCCCCGTTTGAAAATAGAATTCTCTTTTTAAAGCAGGGCGCCGGCCAAGATGGAGGCGTAGATAGACACACTGTGCCGCCTCCCACAACTAAAAGAAGGGCAACAACAAATTTAAAAACAAAACACAATCAGAACTGACAGAAAATCGAACTGTATGGAAGCCTGACAACCAAGGAGTTTAAGAAGAAACACTCACACAGACTGGTAGGAGCATGGAGACGGGCAGCCGGGCAGAGAGGACTCGTGGCAAGGTGGCCACTGGTGGACCGGACGGGCAAGGTGGCGGCTGGCAGACCAGGCGGTCCCACACCCACATGTGGATAAACCGGGAGGAACAACTGGGGAGCGAGACAGACCGCACAACCCAGGGTCCCAGCACGGGAAATAAAACCTGAAACCTCTGATTGAAAACACCTGTGGGGGTTGAGGTGGTAGCAGGAGAAACTCCCAGCCTCACAGGAGAGTCTGTTGGAGAGACCCACAGGGGCCTAGAATGTACACAAGCCCGCCCACCTGGGAACCAGCACCAGAAGGGCCCAGTTTGAGTGTGGGTAGGAGGGGAAGTGACTGAAAATGAACAGAGAGCAGAGCAAGCGGCACTGTTCCTTCTCGGACCCTCCCCCATGTACAGCGTCACAACGCAGCGACGTGGCTGCCCTGCCCTGGTGAACACCTAAGACTCTGCCCCTTACTACGTGACAGGTGCGCTGAGACCAAAAGAAATGGCTTGAATGAAAGGACAGATCAAAGCTCCAGAAAAAATACAACTAAGCCACGAAGAGATAGCCAACCTATCAGAGGCACAGTTCAAAACACTGGTAATCAGGATGCTCACAGACTTGGTTGAATGTGGTCGCAAATTAGATGAACAAATGAAGGCTATGCTAAGTGAAATAAAGGAAAATGTACAGGGAACCCACAGTAATTGGAAGGAAAGCAGGACTCAAATCAATGGTGTGGACCAGAAGGAAGAAAGAAACATTCAACCAGAACACAATGAAGAAACAAGAATTCAAAAAAATGAGGAGAGGCTTAGGAACCTCCAGGATGTCTTGAAACTTTCCAACATCCGAATCATAGGGGTGCCAGGAGAAGAGGAAGAAAAATTAAAAACTTATTAGAACAAATAATGAAGGAGAACTTCCCCAGTCTGGCAAAGGAAATAGACTTCCAGGGAGTCCAGGAAGCTCAGAGAGTCCCAAAGAATTTGGACCCAAGGAGGAACACACCAAGGCACATCATAATTACATTAGCCAAGATGAAAGATAAGGACAGAATCTTAAAAGCAGCAAGAGAAAAGGAGACAGTAACCTACAAAGGAGTGCCCATCAGACTGTCAGCTGTTTTCTCAAAAGAAACCTTACAGGCAAGAAGGGGCTGGAAAGAAGGATTCCAAGTCATGAAAGGCAAGGACCTACATCCAAGATGACTATCCAGCAAAGCTATCATTTAGAATGGAAGGGCAGATAAAGTGCTTCCCAGATAAGGTCAAGTTCAAGGAGTTCATCATCACCAAGCTCTTATTATATGAAATGTTAAAGGGACTTATCTAAGCAAAAGAAGATCAAAAATAGGAACAGTAAAATGACAACAAATTCACAGCTATTAACAACTGAACCTAAAACAAAAACAAAAACAAACTAAGCAAACAACTAGAACAGGAACAGAATCACAGAAATGGAGATCACACAGAGGGTTATCATCAGGGGGGTGGATGGGGAGAGAGGGGGAAAAGGTACAAGGAATAAGAAGCATAAATGGTAGATAGAAGATAGACAGGGGGAGGTTAAGAATAGTATAGGAAATGTAGAAGCCAAAGAACTCATATATATGACCCATGGGCATGAACTAAAGAGGGGGAGTGTGGGTGGGAGGGGGTGTGCAGGGCGGAGGGGAATAAAGGGGAGGAGATGGGACAACCGTAATGGCATAATCAATAAAATATATTTAAAAAAAGAAAACAGAATTCTCTCGAGGGCTGCTCTCCAGGGACACCGGCCATGTGTGACATGATGGAGCATGTACCCAGCCCCATGGTGTGACCAGCACGCCGTCTAGGGCCACTGGGAGGCCCCTCTCCTGAGCCAGCTTTGGCCAGCAACCCCCGAGCTCAAGTGCGAACAAGCCCTGGGATTATCTCTCCATTTGGGGTCAAAAGGCATGAATTTCAGTGGCAAAATGGACCACGCTGCAATCTCTGTTTTCTGCATGAGCCGGCAAACGCTGAGGCCAGGCCCACAGGGCCCCGCATCGCCCCTGAGCCCCGGGAATCTTCTGACAGTGGCCATTGTCGGGGCAGCGCCCCGGACGGCTCCTCTGAACAGAGTCATTCATCTGGCGGTGATGGGAGGCCGGCCCGCTGATGCGGCGCTTTTGCTCTGCTGACCTGCTTTGTCAGGGTGCTGCGGGCCAAGTGCCTCCGGTGGAGCAGGGCCGGGCGGGGCGGGGCGGGGCGGGGCTCCTGGGGAGGAGAGCAGACATCAGAACCCCGTTTCCTGCCACTGTCCCAGAGGAAGGCGGGCTGCTGCAGTGAGGTGGAGGGGTGTGTGTCACGCTGGGACAGTGACTGCGCTTCTTCAGCCTCAGTTTTGTCATCTGTAAAGTGGGACTGAGAACCCCTTAGGGGACAGGGCCAGTGTAAAAGGCAGAACTCGGTAAGGAGCTCTCTGTCCCGCGTCGAGCACGGGGACAGATCCATGTCGGCACTGACGGAAGGCATCATGTGGGCAACCGCAGGTTACACGCAGCCAGCACTTGGCCATGCGGGATGCTCAACCACGAGGAGACTGGGACAGCTGGGGAGGGGTGCACCCACCCTGCCTGCACAGTGGGATCACTGCCCCCCACCCCGAGCCACCTCAGTGACCCCACTGGGCCCGGTTGCCTGCCTCAGGGCACACATTTCTCCCTCCCTGTGGGCCTCAGGTGTCCCACCGAGGCTGTGCCCCTCCCCACCGCAGCTCAGGTGCCCCCAGTCCCCAGACCCCAGCCTCCAGGAGAAGGGAGGGGACCCGCTGGCAGCTGTCGCCCTGGCCTGCGGCCCATCTCAGGGTGCCCACGAGAGGCTGTGGGGGAGCAGAGGAGCGGGCTGACTCCCTTCCCGCTGGCTGCCCCCTCTGTGTAAGGAGAGCCAGCCGCACGCCTCTGCACCACTAACAACAACCTCACCTCTTCGTTCTGCAACTGGAGAGGGGCCAGGGGACTCAGGGCTCCCCTGGGGAGCCTCGGGCGACTTGTTGATCCATCAGTGACAAATGTCCGTGATGCAGAGTGAGGCAGCTCTTGCTGCCAGGCTGTCTGTTAGAAGAAGACCCCCAAATGCTACACCTCAGAGCGGGGCAGGGAAAGTAACCATGCGGAGTCCAGAGATTCACCTCTCGGAGTGAGGTGAGGCTGACCATCTGAGCGTGGCCAGGGCCTCCGCTGTGAAGTTCGAGGCAGGGTGCAGGCAGGGCACAGGGCTGGCCGAAGCCCCAGGCTCCGCCCCTCCCCCCCCCCCCCCCCCCCCCCCCCCCCCCCCCCCCCCGCCCCGCCACCCCGCCGAGTACCCCTCCCGCATTTGAGCAGCTATACCCCATCTTCAGCTTCCTGCCCTGTGTTCACTCCATCTACCAGCCTCCATCCACCAGCTGAGGCTCACCTCCATCCTGACTCTCCGGCCTCTCTCCGGATCCACAGCCCCCTTCTTGAAGCCTCTCCCAGGGTGCTGGGCGCCTGGCACCCGACAGGCGATCTGGGGTTTCTCTTGTGCGTGTGCGTTTAAATACATGTAATGTAAACTTGGTCTTTTCACTCTTGAAAGTGCACAATCCAGTGGCATCACTTACATTCAGGATGTGGTGGGACCACCAGAGTTTCCAAAACCCTCTCGTCCCCGCTGCCCGGGGGTTGTCTCCAGTGAGTGCCAGCCATGCTTGTGGTGCCCGGGGCCACACCTGCCTGCGTCCCCTCACCCGCTGCCCACCCACAGACAGCGAGGGGAGGGGTCCAGTCAGGCTTGGCGTCTTCAGCCCTGCGTGCGAGCTGCAGGTGCCCGGGCTGGAGCCCCGGACGGGAGGTGGCACCTGAGCCCTAGTCTGACCCTTCTGAGTGGGTCCCGGGTCTGAGGCATGCAGATTCTGGGGCCGCAGCCCACAGCTACAGCAGGTGGCAGGAACTTGAGCAGAAGCGTGCCTGGTGTCTTGGAGACCAGCAGTGGCAGCCTCTGTGTCCCCAGGCCTCCCTCCCCTCCTATTTTTTTATTAATGTATTTATTTGGAAGAGAGAACCATCACGTGAGAGAGAAACAGCTCCATTGCCTCCCGAAGGCACCCCGACCGGGGATCGAACCCACAACGCTTTGTGTGCAGGACGACCAACCAACCAGCTGAGCCACGTGACCAGGGCTCACTCTCCTCTCTCCGAATACCATCGGACCAGCTTGCAGCCAGTCCTCCAATGGCGACTGCAGCTCCCAGGGCCTGCAGGTGTGGGCGTGGCCACAGGGCCGAGTTCTAGGGTGGGGTGGGCACCTCTGTGGCCCTCCCTCCCTTCTGGGTGCAGATTGCAGGTGGGTCCCGGCCTGTGAGGGAGCCGGGAATGGCTCCCGCTCCCCGGGAGGGGCCGCCTGCCAGCTCTGCTCCCAAGCGTGCCTGCAGTTACCTCGGTTCTCGAGGTAGTGATGGGGTTTCCAGAGGAGGAAACGGGAGGATTTGGACAATGGCACAGCATCTCGAACGCGGTGCCTTTTGGGGAGAAGTGCAAATGTCCTCGTCCCTGCCTTCTGGAAATTCCCACCTGGGCTGTGGCAGGAGCGGGGCTGGGTGGGAGGTGCCAGGAAGGGCACCAGGCCCCTGCTGATCTCGGGCCTCCCTGCAGCCTGCACAGGGCAGATGAGTCCACTGAGGCTCCTGGAGCTGAGCTCACCTGCTGGGGGGCCACACCCCAGGGTCTGGGCCTCCAGTGCCGCCTCCCTCCCCTCGCCAGATGCACCCCCAGGAGGAGCCCCTACAAAGGCTCCGCTTGTGAAAGCCACTCGTGATGCTCTGCACTTTGGGGTGGTGCCCTTGCGGGAGGAGGTGAAGGGGAGGGATCACTCCTATAACCCACCTCAGCTCACTGTCGGTTCTGCCCTCTTGGCGGTTATTGGGGCGGTTTTTGTCCCCATCTGTCCATCTGTCTGCGGGTCCATCTGGCCAGGCTGAGGTCCAGGCTCTGCCGTCTCCCTCCTGGAGAACACTGACCACATCCTGCCTAGAAACCCCTGGGAGATACCACGTCACCCTGTGCCCTCCTTGAGGTGTGTGGCTTCTTTATAAGCATCACTGGGGGTGCTTGCTGGATAGTGAGGTATGGTAGAGGCCCCTCTCCGGAAGTCCTGTGCGGTGCTTGGTGGGGGAAGGTGCTGGACAAATGTGACCTCATCTACCCCTGGGCCTGTGCGTGTGGGACAGGTGGGGCCCGGCAGGTGTGTTCGAGTGGCTGAGGAGGGCCTGTGAGCTCATGGCCCAGCTCACTTCTCGCCTCCTTGGGCTTCTGCCGTCAGTGTCCGAGGAGCCAGATTCTGTGCAGAAGGACGGGCTCTGCCCTCAGGCCGTAGAGCTGTCCTGTGTCCCCCGCTGACCTCGCCAGGCACAGGGCCCCTGTGCGGCTCTCCTGGGGATTGATAGCCGAGCCGATCAGCTGGCAACGTGATACTAATGGACACAGAATGAAAACGCCAAGGCCCAGATGAATCTGTCCAGGCCACGGGGGCCTGGACGGGGCGGGCGGGGCGCGGCGCGTGGCCCTTAATGGAGCTGTATTGACCAGGCTGTGGAGACCACAGTGGGTTGGATGTCACTCTGCAGCCCAGAAACTGGGGGTTTATGGATCTCAGTGTTTTATAGGTTTGGGTTATTTTTTTAAAAGTGACCTCTGTTTTCCCCCCCGATCAATATACTCTTTTTAGTTGAGCGTGATCACCGATATTCCATCAGCACAGCCTCTGGGGAAGTTTGTAAAGATCAGTGTTGGAAATATTAACATCTGATGGTAACGGACCTCTGTGACACAGAGCGGGGTGCGTCCCGGACACTGGGAGTGCCAGCAGCCTGCCCTTGGCAGAGGTTCTGCGTTCTATGAAGAAAGTTTTTGTTTGTTTGTTTTGTTTTAGGGATTTATTTATTTATTTTTAGAGAGAGAGGAAGGGAGGGAGAAAGAGGAGAGATACATACATCTGTTGCCTCTCACATGCCCCCAACTGGGGACCTGGCCCACAACCCAGGCACGTGCCCTGACTGGGCATCAAACTGGTGACCTTTTGGTTCTCAGGCCAGCGCTCAGTCCACTGAGCCAGCCAGGGCGGGAGGAAATTTTAAGTGAGCAGGTTTAAGTAGGGACAGTGGGCACCCAGAGCCCCATGGACCGCAGACGGGCATCGACTGCCCTCCTGAGTCAGGGCCTCTACAGTGTGCGCAGCCCCCCCGGGAGGGAGGTCCCATGGGGCTGTGACACTGTTTTGAAGAAGAGGAAACTAAGGCTTGGGTCGTCCAGGCACAAGGACAGGCCACCTGGCGCGGGGATGCCAGCCTCGCACTCACACCGACGCTGCTGAGAAACTCCACTGCAAGGCTCTCTTCTCGCACAGTCGGTCCGCAGAGCGCCCCTCTCCCCAGGGTGTGGTGAGGTTCAAAGCTGAGAAACCGAGGCCTGGTCTACTTTAAAGTGCCCTGGTGGCCCTGACCGGTGTGGCTCAGTGGCCTGGGCCTCGTCCTGCAAAGCAGAAGGTCACTGGTTTGATTCTCGGTCAGGCACGTGCCTGGGTTGCTGGTTCGGTGTCTGGTGTGGGTGCACACAAGAGGCAGCCAGTCGGTGTTTCTCTCCCTCTCTTTCCCCCTCCCTTCCCTTCTCTCTAAAAACAAATAAATAAATAAAACATTTTAAAAATAAAAAAATAAAGTGCCCTGACAGGGGCAGGGGACACACAGGAGACAGGCCCAACCTCCTGCACCCCACTTTTCCAGGCAGCCCCAGCCTGCTCTTTCATCTCCACCCCCCCACCCACCCTGGGCCAGCAGCAAAGGCCCATGACCTTCCCCCACACAGCCCTCCTGGCTGCACCCAAACCCCGCACAGCCACCCTGCCTTTTCCTCCTCTGCTCCAGTCCCACCGTCCCCGATCTGTCCCCTCCCATGTCCAGGGTGGCTTTTCTGAAGGTCACATTGAACTCGTTCCTTTCCTGTCTTCAGACGAAGTCCACTCTCTGTGGGGCACTCAGGCTGGCCCTGCCGTGGCCCCTGCTGACCTCCCACCTCTCCCCTCCCATCCCCCACCTCTCCCCTCTCACTACCCTCTAGCGCCTGCCTTCTGTGGCCACACTGCCCTCTGACACATCCTGGGACACACGGGGGTCCTCGACGCAGGATCCTCCACTCGGCTGTGCTGGCCACTGTCCCCATCACAACACAGAGGAGATGGATGCAGGGAGGGCGAGAAAGGAGCCAGGGAGGGAGAGGCAGGGGTGAGGGGCAGGGGTGCATGTCTGAGGACCAGGGAGCTGGGGGAGCCTGGAGTCCCTGAGAGGCTGTGGGGGGCGGGGGCCACTCTGGGTCAGCTGCTTGAGACTCCCGGACTGTCCCACTCGGGACCAGCCACTACAGGCCTAGGGCCACGGAGTTCCCCATCCGAGTCTGACGCCAGCCCCCACTTCTCCCAGCAGGGCCAGGCCCCTGCCCCCTCGTCCAGGCTAAGTCCACTCACCTCCCCACCCAGGGCCTGCCGAAGCTGCCCAGAGACGGCCCCTCCCCACACCCACCTGCCTGGCCGGGAGCCTGCTTCAGCTCTGTTGCCGCTTGCTCTGTGAATTTCGGACAGATGCATGAATGAATTAATATCATAATGCATCACAGCAGCAGGTGTGATTCCCCTCTGTCTCCTGATGGGACAACCCCACTTTGCTGAGGGCAGCGGGGATGATGGGGACAAGGGGGTGAGAGGTGACCAGGGGCAGCGCCGTGTCCACCCGGCTGGCTGAGACAGGCCCCCTCTTCTCCCACCAGCTTTCGCCGCACCTGCCACGTGCGCCCCTCCCAGGTGGATGGGCGGACCAGGCTTCCAGCGCACTCAGTGGGGGCCGGAGCGCGGCCTTGAATCGCTGCACAGCCCCTCCTCCACGTATCCCCTCTTGGGCCTCCATCTCCTTCTGCACCCAGGGCCCCAGGAGGCCATTTCTGCGACTGTCCTGGCCGGGGTCGTCTGGCCAGCCCCAAGTCCCGCGGCCCATTGGCAGTGAAGTGAGCGCGAACATGTTCGACACTGAATAATTAATTTTCATTCTGCGATAAAAACACTGTCTATTGATTTACAAGCCCTCCTGGCAATAAAGCTTTTCGATGGAAACCTGACTCTTAATTAGTGTCCCCGGACCCACCAGGAGGCGTGTCCAGCTGCCACAGGAGCAGCCCCAACTGTTCCCAGCTGGTTCAGGGCCACGAGGACAGCTGCCACCCCAGCCACCTGACTCTGTTCTTCCCTCGTGGCTGAGCTGGGCACAGCCTACGCTGTCCCCCTGGCAAGTGCCCTCCTGGCTCCGCCAGCCCGGCCTGGGCAGGAGGCAGGTCAGGGCGGTGGTGGGGGGTGCCACACTGTGCCCTGGAGGGTGAGGCTCTGAGCACGGTCCAGGTGGAGTCCTGTGTCCCACGTGGCCAGCCGACTCCTAGCCCTTAGCAGAGGGCGGCAGCTGAGAGAGGGGCTGGTGCCTGTGTCCTTCTCCTCCGGGGTTGGACCTGGAACTCTTGGTCATGGTGTCTCAGGGGTCTTTGTCCCTCCCCAGCGCAGCCTCTGGCTTGGAGACCTCGGGGTTCCTCACCTCTTCCCACTGCCTGCTCCCCAGCTCCTTCCCTCAAACCCAGCAGGGGTGGAGCCACACCCTGAGAAGTCAGCAGAGAAGGAGACTTCCAAACCAAGCACGTGGAGGACAGCTTGCTTGGCCGGCTGAGGCCTGGCCCTCCCTCCTCCTGCCCAGCAGGGATGTGAATGGTCTGAGCCTGGCCCGGATGGAGCCTGGGTGGCCATGGGCCTGGAGGGCGGGGAGGGCTGAACCCGGGGGAGTGGGGGCTGGTGCTATTTCACAACACAGCACAAAATCATGACAGCCCAAACTGGGGGGGCTGGAAAGGCACGAGTGAGGTCAGGCTTATTTTTTTATTTTTCCCAGATACCTCCTTCCCGTCTTTGTTTTGCACGGAATCTGCTGACACTGCCCTGCCCCGGTGTTTGCTTGGATGCCCACACTGAGGGTTCCTGGAGTCAGCGTCACATACCGGGCAGACCCAGCTCTGTCCAGTGATGATGTTCTTGTCCCCATGCCCCTCAGAGAGGAGACAGGACGGGTTTCATTTCACAGACAAGAGGCAGAGGGGTGACGGCACCGGGCAGCGCTGGATTCCAGGAGCGCGGGCTGTGCCGGCCGGGCCTCCTGGATGGGGAGCCCCGCTCAGAGGCCCCACTGGCTCCATCCGATGTCAGTCAGCCCAACACTCATTCTGGAGGCTTTGGGCTGACAGTACAGGCTGGGCCGGCCGCAGGAGGGACCAGCTGGTGCAGGCGAGCTCAGTGCCTGTCTGAACGGCCTCTTATCACA
The DNA here is from genome assembly GCA_007922815.1 of Macrotus californicus. Lineage (NCBI taxonomy): Eukaryota > Metazoa > Chordata > Mammalia > Chiroptera > Phyllostomidae > Macrotus > Macrotus californicus. The sequence goes on from VMDR010002188.1 coordinate 70,272, forward strand.
GTGAGCTAACAGGCCTGAAGAGCCCTGAAGGTTAAGGAAAGAAGGTCTGCTTGAAGTGGCAGTTTGGGTGCAGCCATGCCTGAGTCTCGGGGACTTGGCGTGTGGTTGGGGCAGAAGCCGGAGGGGCGGGCTGAGACGGAGAGGGGGCTAAGGGGCAGAGCAGAGGGGCCCTCCGGGGGGTTCCTGGGGAGTGGAGACAGGAGCTGGAGGTCGAGCCGTTGGTGTCTCGGTGGCTTGTGTGAGGGCAGACGGCCAGCAGAGAGGAAGCAATCCTGGGCAGCAGGCATCTGCCGGGGCTGGGCCGATGCAGCCACAGGCCAGGCTGTCATCAGTGAGCAGACTCAAGAGAGTGGGTGTGGCCGCCAGGGGCCCCTGGGCCGTGAGTTGGGCGCCCCTGTCAGAGGCAGGCTGCTTCCATCTCTGTGCTCCATTTCCTCGTCTGTCAGATGCAGCAGGAGGGGTCAGAAGGAGGAAGCAGGGCGCCCCAATGGGCAGAGCTAGTAAGGACCGGGGGACCACCAGGGCCCGGTAGGCTCAGGACGGTGCTGGGATGACTCCGAACCCCTCTCCCCAGCAGCCCGGAGTGTCCCTGGGCAGGAGCGCCCTTCTGCTTTCCTCCAGAGGGGAAGGGCCCATCTGTAACCAGGAGAACCTGAGGCTGGATGGAGGGAGGGCTGTAGGCGGCAGGGCACCGCCTCCTGCTGCCCGGGTCCCCCTCAGGGCCTCTGTACCCGCTGCTGCTGCTGGGAGGGCCTCCTTCAGATCCCCATCCCCCCATACCGAGGTTCCTGGTGACCTGGGTGTGCAGGCCCCCACGGTGGCAGTGACCCGCCATCACAGCACCCCCTGCCCTGGGGCTGCCGGTCCGAGGAGGGTAACCTGACCTGTCCACTTTCCCACCACATTTAGCAAATGACTTGTATTGACCCCTGTCTGGTGCTGGAGCCGGGGGAGGGGCTTAATGGGGGACATTATGGGATCTCCACCACCCTCGATGAGGTCTTTGGGGGGGTCCCTTCAGGCGCTGCTGACTGCCTCCCCTTGCTCACAAGGGAGCAGGAGGCCTAGCCCCTCCTCTCACAGGTGGGAAAAGTCACATGCCACGCTGATGCCCAGCAGGCTCAGCGCCCAGACACCAATGGGGGCGAGGCAGAAACCCCAAACCTGGCCCACATGGTGCGTGCTAACTGCCCACTCAACTGGGCAGGGTGATCCTCACCCTGTGCTGGGCCCCGTGCTGGGCGCTGGGGGATTTGCAGGCCAAGGGCAGCCAGGGACCCAGTCTGGGGCCACTGCTGCTGCTTGAGTGTCTGTCACGACTCTGTTGTCACAAGCTCAGAGCCTCGGGAGGGCGGGGCCCCTAGGGTCCAGCTACCTCCCTGTCCAGCTTGGGCCTGGCATCTGGGGCGGTCCTCATGGGGCAGGTGGGCACACTGAGGGCTCTGTGGCCACGGCCTCTGCTGGACGGCCAGGGGAGGCCTCCTGGCCCTGCTCCTCCTGCACGCTGAAGGGAGAGGACTTTGGAAGCCCCTACACGAGTGCAGGGAGGGGAGGTGGGGGCTCCCCAAAGACCCTGCAGAAGAGCTTCCGCTGCAGGGGACGGAGGCAGAGAGGCCCCTCTGGAGGCTGTGCCTGAAAAGTGGCCGTAAGTGCTCTGCTTCCCCTGAGGACAAGGCAGGCTAGGGTGGGGGGAGGCAAGGCCAGGGTGGGGGGGCCGCGGATGCTGAGGCGAGGCCACACAGCGTCCACTTCCAGCGGGCTTGTTTTCGGCCCCGGCCTTGGACTTCGTGGTTAGGGGTTGTGGGGCCCGGCTCCCACAGAAGCCACTGACCCTGGGGGCAGGGCCTTCCTCCAACAGAGTTCCAGGTCTGCCTGAGACCGGTCCCTGACGGGGCCATGACATTTGCCAAAGGGAGGGAGGGGCGCAGGCAGGGGTGAATGGATGAACGCTTGGGGCGGCGGGGGTCCCGTTTGTGGGTGGGGTGCACGTGGCTACATGTGCAGAGTCGAAAACGAGACAAATAAACGCCACGGTCCCTCTGCCAGGGCCTTAGACGTCCTGCGAATAGTCAGCCGTGTGGGGGTCTGGCGGCCCCCACCCCAGACAAAGGCAGAGGTGGGGGCAGGGTGTCCCAGGGCAGAGTGGGCGGGGTGGGGGGGCCCAGGCTCTCTGCTCTGATGGGGGTGGGGTGCGTGTGACTGAAGTAAGTGACTTGCCCATAGTCCCCAGGGTGCCCCAGCGAGGCCACGCTGGCTCCGGTCCTATTTTCAGGCCCTGACTGATGGCCTCGTCTCTGAGGGACGGTAATGAAGTAATGTTGGGGCGACATGCCTCTTGTCGCCTGAGAGTGTCTGAGTGCTTTGTGCACAATTAATCGGCTGTCACCCGCTCTGGCTCTGGCAGCCCAGCGTGATAGCCCGGAGGCCGAGGTGGCCGGGAGGGAGGGAGGCAGAGAGGGAGAGGGGAGGCCTCCAGAGACCGCAGAGGCCTGGGCTGTCCAGATAAATAAACCCAAATACGTGGCGATTTAGAATAATAGATACAGAGAGTCACAGAATTGGACTCTTACATGAAAAGCCTTACCCTGCCAGGGTCCACCGGAACTCCACGCCCAGCTCACCTCCTACTTTCAGCCCTGGGCCCCTCGCTGTCCCTCCCGAGCCTCAGTTTCCCCATCACCACTCGGCTTCCCTTGACCTGACGTGAGGGTGAAGGAGAGCTGGGGTCCCAGCAGCTTGGCGGCGCACATAGACACAGCCCCCCGGGTAGACGTGCAAGAGTGAACTGGGGGAAGAGGCTATTATTAGGGTGCAGCCGAGCCTGAGCACCAGGCCAGGGCAGGGGACGCACGGGGTCACCATTCCTCAGCCTGGGCCTGTGACCAGGACAAGATGCCAGGGAAGGCAAGAAGACACTACCTTTCCAACTGGAATGGAGGTGCAGAGAAGGTGGCCGGACGTCCCCTGGACAGGCCTCAGCACAGTGATCAGTGGCCCAGGACAGACGTCACACAGAGGCAGCCACGGCCAAGAGGAGGGGACGGAGATGCGGACTGAGTGAGGCCTTGAGACACGCAGACCTGGCTGCAGATCCTACGCTGCCCATCGGTTGTGTGTCCACTGCAGGCCCGTGGCCCCTGGGCCCAGGCCCCCTCCCCAGCTGTGCTGGTGGGGGTGGCTTTAACTGCCCTCTCTCCTGTGCACTGGCTGCCCCGTGCGGGCGGGGACCACGCTGTCTCAATTCGGCTGCGTCCATCCTCAGCAGCCGGCACATGCTGGTGCTGAGTGGGTGAATGGACCAATGAACAAATGAACACATAAATGAATGAATGAGTTGGACGGGGAAAGGCCCCGCCCAGCATGGCTGCCAAGGGTGAATGACGTTCGGAGGCAGCACCATACCCATCTGGCCGGGGCACAGCCAACTGTCTTCTTCTCTGCTTTGTCGGTGACCCTCCTGGACAGGCAGGGCTGGCCCTGTGTCCAGCAGCACACCTCCCCGCCCCCGCCCCACCCCCACCCCCACCCGGGAAGTCCTGCTCTCTGGCAGAGCACAGAGCACTTAGGTGGCCCCTGCCCTCCTCGACTGATGGCCGCTTTGGCCAACAGCAGGGAGTCGCAGTGCTTGGAGGCCATCGCTCCCTGGAGACCTACCTCCCTGTGCAGCAGCAGCACTTTGGGGCAGGGCGGGGGGAGGTTTGGGAATGACACAGCAGGAGAACATACATCCCTGAACTGGTTGGATGCTGCCCTTCCACTGGTGTTGCCCCTGAGTCCAGTCCCGCTGCCTGGGCACCTGGGACATTGGCGCCGCCTCATCCGGTGTTGGAGCAGCATGGCGCATGTCCGAGCGGCCCACAGACCCCGGCAGCCCGGCCTTTGGCCTTGGATTTAGAACCACAGAATCGCACAGCCGGCGGATCGATGACGCTTCCTTGAGAACGCATTATCTGCACGTGGTCGTGTTAATGTGCCAGCTCACTTCCCCGTCCCAGCTGCGGACCCCAAGTGCCAAAGCCCTCCCCTCCAGCCCGCGGGGCGGGGGCTCGTCAGGGGAAAGCCGGGTCTCCGGGGGAGGGTCACCTCTCTGAAGTGCTCAGAAGTGCTCAATTGCTCCATGGGGACACTGGCTTCCCTTGCTAAGTGTCACAAGGCCCCGAAGGACCCCTGCCATGCCAGCAACAAGTTTGCTGAAATGCCCTCAGCTGACACTGTCGGCTTCCAGCTCCCTGTAATCTCAGCGGGGAGAGGCCACGGTGCTGTGGGTCGGCATCTGCGGGGCTCACAGACCCCGTCCTCTCTGAGAATCACCCCCCACCACGCTCAGCGTCTGGGGTCAGTCCAGGTGCAGGCCCAGCTCCCTCGTCTCCTGCTCCCGGTGTGGCTGCCACACCCGCCTGAGTGTTGCTCCATCAATACCCAGTGCACCTGTTTCCCGCCCGGGGACTCAGTCCTTCCCCACCGCTGCCTGGAGCACCTGGAACCTTCTACCCAGGACCTCCGTCCTGTGCTCGGTGGGACCTTGCCCCAGCCTGCCCAGACCCCCGGCTTGTCCGGTGATGGGTGCAGAACAGGCCAGCTAATGGGGAGCCCAAGCTCTCCCAGCCACTCCCCTGGGCTGCCTCTCCCCCACATCCAGCAGGTTTCCATGGAGAACGCCTGCCAGCCGCTCCTGGTTTGCCCGAGCTCAGCTCTCAGATGCCAGCACCACCTTTGCATGCTGGCGTCTCTCTGGCCGCCTCCTCCATCCATGGCGGCGAGGCGCTCGCTGTCGAGAGTGGAACCTGGGGCTGCCTGCTCGTTTCCCCTTTCTCCGTGTTGTAGGACTGGCTCCCTGGGCCCTGTCCCTGCACTGCAGTGTCTGTGCCCTCTCCCCTCTCCCACAGGGCTCTGCGCATCCCCAGGGACAGCCATGTTGGCTCCCGTGTGACTTCAGCCCCAGTGTGGCAGGGGCTCCGCACTCAGGACCCCTGGCAACGGAGCTGACGTGGAGCCGAGTGCGGTTCCAGAATCCGCGCTGAGGGATGTGGGGAGTAGGTGCAATGACTGCCCACGGGAGAGCCGGGCATCTGGCCGGACTCAAAGAGCAGCTCAGCCGGCGTTGGCAGACGTGTCCACAGGGGAGCTGACTGGCAGGAGCTGGCCTGGCAGCAGCCTCAGCGCCAGGGCCTCATTGGCTGGGCGGTGTGTGTGTGTGGGGGGGGGGTAGGGGGTCACTTGGCTTCGAGGTGCACAGCTCTGATTGGCTCTGGTGGGAAGGCAGGGGCGGGCTGGAGAGCGAGGTGGCAGTGGGAAGTGATCTACAATCACCAGATGTGGCCCAATTAATGAGGTCGTGAAGGGGGGCTGTGGTGGGGCTCTGGGGAAGGTGGCAGCTGTGTCTGGGCTGTGGGGTCCTCTCTGCATGCCGTCCCCTGCCTTGGGCTGGCCAGGCCTGCGCACAGAGGTTTGCTGAGGGCTCCTGGTTTGGGGACCTTCCTCCTTTTCACATGGCTCCCCCATCTGCTCTCTGCCTGCTGCCTTCCCCTCCCCTCCCCACCCCTCCACCCCTGTTTCCTCAGGGAGACAGTGCATCAGGGGTCTGAGGAGGCTGGGGCCCCTGGGGTGCTGCGGGAGTGAAATCACTCACTTAGGGGGCATCAAGCAGCTCAGGGAGCAGCGCGAGCTGGAGGGACCGGTGGCTGAGTCCTGTTCCTAGCTGCAGCCTCAGGCTGCTTCTGCACCGAGGGACGCCCTGGGCTGCCACGGCAAGGAGAGGAAGGAGCAGGCAGGCGGCCTGAACCAGGGCCCTTTCCCCCGCTGCAGGCTCAGGGCCTCCTTCTCTGGGACCCTTCCACATGGCAGAGGGTGTGGCCACCAGCCTCACTTGTCACCCCCGGACTGTTCAAATCCATGGAGAAAAGAGAGATTTCCTCCCTTTTCAGTTTCTTCATAGAAAACGCCTGGGCAGGCTTCTGATTGGCCCGACCAGGTCAGGAGGCATGGTTGGGAGAGGGAGAGGGACATTTACCACCAAGAAGAGGAGGGAGGGGTCTGAGCACACCAAACCTCAAATGCGCCTGCCCGCAGCAGGTCAGAAAGGCACACACACCTGGGCTCAGCCCTGGGGGCTACAAACCAGGCAGTGAGAGGGGCGGGCGTGTTCCTGCCGGCTCCAGACTCCGTCCCTTGGCCTCCCTGAGGCCCTGTGTCTGTCCCGCTGTCTTCACCCCCATCCAGGCTTGAGGAGGCAGCCCCCTTTGGGACAGGCCATTCTTGTGTCAAAGAGCAAGAGACAGACCCAAACCATGAACTCGTGTCATGATGTTTTAAAAATGTGCGACAGCAAAATTAGCCCTTTCTGTTTTTGCGTGCAGTGGACGGGTCCCCATAAACGCACTGAGTCCTGTAACCCCGACCACAGGGAAAACACAGGACAGTTGCATCCCCTCCCCGCAATGCCCCTGTGGTTAGAGCCTCCCCGGCCCTCCCCCACGGCATTCACAGTCCGCCCTCCAGGCCCATGGTCCCTTTTCCAGGATGTCCTTGAGACCAGTAGTCTGACCCGAGTTCTTCCTGTCCGCTCAGCCCCTCTCGGTGCAGCCTGGGGTCTGGGGATTAACGGGTCACCTGTTAGGCTGCGGAGCGCCCTTCTGACAGCAATGGACGGGCGGAGTCGGCCAACCCAGTCTCCACCGAGGCGACCTCTGCCTTGTTTCCAGTTTTGAGTGAAGCTGCTACCAGCAGTCACAGAGGATGAGGGGACGAGGCTTCCCCTGCCACTGGGGTAGGCAGGCGCCGGTGCTGCGCAAGCGCCTCCTTGGGGGGTGCGGGTTTCGGTGGGTAAGGAGCTGCTGAGCCGTTGCCAGGTTCTCACCGACGACGGAGACACCGAGTCCCAGTTCTTCTTCACCCTGGTCAGCGCTCGGTCCTGTCGGGTCTTTAAAGTGATCCCGCAGCTGCCACCAGTGTGGAGCCACCACCCACTGCGGGTTCAGTGTGGGCTTCCCTAGCGCGGACACTGCGCGTCTTTCCGTGTGCTGACCGGCCTGTCCTCCCCATCAGGTGTTGGTTCCAGTCCCTGCCCATTCTCCACGGGCTCGTTAGTGGGCTTATTACTGAATCTGGGGAGTTCTCCACACACCGGCTGCAAGCCCTTCACTGCCCATGGGGCTTGCAGCCAACCTCTCCCCGTTTTCGGCTGGTCTTTTTATTCTCTAAACCAGATCTTTTGCAAAGTGGATTTAAACCATTTCTGATGCCACGAAGTTTACCGTTTTTTCTAGTAAGGGTCATGCTTTTATTGCTATAACTATGAGAACTTTACTAATCCAAGGTCATGGATATTCCCTTCCAAAAGTTTCCTAGTTTTGCACTTGGGCTTGTTCGGTGTTTGGAGCTGGTTCTCCGCAGGCGAGAGGAAGGGGCGGGGCCCACGGGCCGCACCGCACGGATGGCCCTGTCTCATTCGGTCACCTTGGCGTCTGAGTTGAAAGCCAGCCGGCCCTCCACGTGGCTCTACACCTGCAGGTTCGATTCCAGGCTGTGGGGCTGTGCGTCCGTCCTGGTGGACGCCAGACTGGCGTGGTCGCTGCGGCTTTAAAGGGTGTCTGGAGATCAGGCTGCGAGCACAGCCCGACTTCTTTCTCTGCCACCACTCTCTTCTCTTGCTCCTCATCCGCGGGTCATCGGAGGTTCGCAGAAAGTTGCGAGAAGGGCACAGATGCCCCCAAACCTTCTCCTTGTTTCCCCTAAGTTGTGCCCTGCGTGAGCATAAAGCCACAGTCCATCCTAGAAAACTAACTCTGATATGGTGTTTTTATTTAGCTTTCCTGTCACCTCGGCCTCCACCCTCTGTGATGGTCCCCCAGTCTCCCCTGGCCTTTTATGACCTTAATTGAGCCTTGAAGAGTACAGGCCAGTGAGGTGGGCTCTGCTGATGCTTCCCCGTGCCGTGACGGAGGTTCTGCGTGCCTGGAAAGGGTACCACAGAGGAGCTGCGCCCTCCTCAGGGCTCACATCACGGCGATGCGTGTGTTTCCTCGCTGGCGACCCCGACGTTGTCACTCAGGTAAGGTGGCACCTGCCAGGTCCCTCCTTTGTAAAGTGACTGCAATTCCTTTGTAACTAGAGACATCTCGGAAGAACTCACGGAGGCTCTACCAGCAGGCTTCTCTCTCCTGAAACGCTGCCCCTGGGTTTAGCGTCAGCAGCGCGCTGGGCCGGGGCCACGATCGCTGCGCTGCCCTCTCGGTAACGGCCTGTCTTCCCGACTGCCTCCAGAGTTACTCTCGGAGTCCCTCCAGGAGGGGGTCCCTTCTCCACACAGCGGTGCTTGTTCTCAACGTCAGTGCGAGCACAACGGTGTTTGTTTTTACTCTTCGGGTTCAGTCTCGTGTTCTCCTCCTCTACTCTGCGGCTCAAACGGTCCTAGCTTTGGCCTCCAGCTGTGGCCCGCCCCCAGGAGAGCTCTGTGGTCCAGCATCACGTGCCCGCCTCTTTCGTAAAGCAGCCCCCCAGTTTCTAGAACTCCTGAGATGCCCTGGGCGTGTCGAGGTTTTACCCCTTGCACTTTCCGGTTTGCTGGTTTGTCATCTGAGCCTCCTCTTCAATGACTTGTCGGTCTGAATCTTTCCCCCTCTCTCAACAAGTGGTTTTTTTCCTATCTTTGGCCTTTGAAAGCTTTTTGTTTTATGTTATAGACTCTGAGTACAGTTCGTTGTCGGAAACATGATCTGCAAGCATCATCCCCTGGTCTGTGGCTCGTCTTGTCATTTCCTGAATTACTACTATCAGCAGCAGTAGCATGGCAGAGCGGAGTTTTGCGTTTTAATAAAGTTCAACTTCCCAGTTTTTTCTTTGCGGGTCATAGTGTGGTGTCCCAACCAGGAATGAGACCTAATTCGGGATCACACCAATGTCCCCCTTGGGCTTTCTTCCAGATGCCTGTGCTCTCATACAGCTCACAGATGTTCCCTTCTGTTGGAGCCGGTTCCGTTAGAAGGCGTGGCGTTAAGGCCTCCTTAGTTAACGGCAAGTGAGCGCGGTTTTCCAGCACGGTTAGCTGTCGGGCCACCCTTTCTCCAACTGCTCCTGCCCCTTTGACAACAACCACGCGCCCGTGTGCCCGCGGGCCAGTCTTTAGCCTCTGTGTTCAGTCCCAGGGACCCCTGGGCTGCCCCCTCACGGGGACCACGTTCCTGCATTCCTGCCGCTGTGTGGCCAGGCCTGAAGTCAGGTGGCCGGACACAGCTTTCAGGAGGTCCCCAGCTTCATCCCCCTCCTTCAGACCTGTGGTGGCTCTGAGTCACTTTGCCGTTCCACACACTTTAGATGTGACGCGTGTGTAACTTTAAATAAGTCCCGCTGTGATTTCCATGGGGATTGCGTCCGTATTCAGCCTTCCAGACCGTGAAGCTCTCCTATTGTTCGGGTCTTGTTTGCTTTCTTTCGTCAGCGTTTTTTGATTTCAGCGTTTAAAACGTTGATTCTAAAATTTTCCACTTCTTGGTGCTACCGTGTGTGTTTGTTTTCTATTGCAAGGTCCAAGTCGTCACCGCTGGGACATGCAGTCGGTCACGGGTCTGCGAACTGGCCACGTCCGGGGTTAGTTCTGAGCTTCTCCGCAGGTTTTCTACACGGAACCACGCTGTCCGTGCAGGGAGAAAGGCTTGGTTCTCCTTTTCTTGTTCTTTTTAGTTCGTCTTTCATGCCTTAGTGCGCTGGCTGGGCTTTCCACCACCGCCGAGTCGGCCGGTGCGAGAGGGCACCCTCGGCTCAGGGCCGTGGGGACGGCATTCGCCCTTCTGCCCTCGGGTGGGGGTTGGCTGTCGCACTGTCGGCAGGGTTGGGGAGTCCCTCCTCTTTCCCGTGTGCCAGGAGTTTTCTTCCCTCGAGAACAGGTGTGGAATTTTGTCTCACTTATTCAACCACGTGGCTTCTCCCCTGCGCCTCCTGAATGTAAGAATTCCCAACCATCTCTGTGTGTCCGGGACAAACTTGGTCAGGAGAGGCGGTTTTTGACACATTGCCGGACTCGGTGTGCTGGTGTAAGGTTAAGGGTTACACACCTGTATTCTTGAGAAACACTGGTCTGTGGCTCTCTTTCCTGGTAATGTTCTTGTCCGCGCTGCCCTTTCGTCATTGCTGACCTCAGAAAACGAGGCGGGGGCTGTGTGTCCCTGCTCCGCTGACGGGGAGACACTCTGCAGCTGAGGTTATTGGTCCCGTACGCGTCGGGTAGAATTCTTCGGTGAAACCAGCCGGGCCGGGAGCTTTAGTTTTTGGAAGTGTTTCAGCGGCAGCCTGTTTCCTTTAATAGACACCGTGCCCTTCCGACTGTTCGTTTCCTCCTGGGTGAGTCCCGACGGGCTGTCGTTTCCCCGAAATGGTGGAGTGCGAGGTCACAGAGCTGTTGTGAGGGGTCCCTTTTTGTCCTTTCGATGTCGGGGGAGTCTGTAGCGAGGGCCCCTCTCTTCTCGATTCTATTGGTAATTTCTGTCTCTTTTCATTTCTGGGCATTTGTCTCAGAGGTCTATGAATTTATCACTCTCTAAAACTAACCCGGCTCTGGTTTTATGGAATTTTTTTTTTTACTGTCTCAATTTCATTAATTTCATCTCTGATCTGCATAATTTCCTTCCTTTTGCTTGCTTTGAATTTCCTTTTCTCTCGTTTTTCTAGTTTCTTAAAGTAGAAGCGGGCCTGATGGGTGTGAGGCCTTCTGTGTTTCTGTGATGTAAGCGCACGCGCACTCCCCTCTGAGGGCCGCCTTAGCTGCGCCCACAAGCTGCCCATCTGTTACATTCTCACTTACACTCACTTTCAAATACTTTTAAATTTCCCTCCACACTCTTTCCCCTTTGTTTATCACAAGTGTGTTGTTAGTGTCCAAAAGGTTTTTCGGGCGTTTTTGTTCTGGATTTCCAGTTAAATGCTGTTTGGGTTCCTTCCTCCCCGGGTAGCGCCTACGACCAGCCCACTGGAGACGGCTCCCCTCTCTCTCCTTCTCTGCGTTTTCCGCGTGAACGTTTCCGTCTGGTCCCTTCTCAGAGCCTCCGCCTCTCTGCTGAAATAACCGTCTGAGGATGCGTGTCCTCTCCCTTTTCCACCACAGCCTCCGATGCAGACGCTGTAGTTACCGCACCCCGGTCAGATGGCTCGGCGTCCGTATCGTGTCTGGGTCTGGTTGTAGGGTTTGCTTTACCTCTTTGGAATGTGTCTTGTTTCCTGGTCTTCTTGCACCGTCAGAATTTTTGTTGAAAACCACACAACTTGTGTAGGCGTCCCCTCACCCCCCACCCCTACTGAGGGCTGCCCCGTCTGGGTCCACCGTGAGCAGTGCTGGGCAGGGGGCGTCTCTGGGCCCATCTCCGACGCGCTCCTGGCTGGGTCTCTCCGGGCCATAGGGCCGGAACAGAACAGAGGTCCCGTCGAGGATCCGACCTCAGAATTGAGGACTCGTTGGTGTTAGGAGACAGCGTTAGGCTGTTTTCCAAAGAGGGGCGCCCCTTCTCATCCCCACGGCAGGGTCTGGGAGTTCCCAAGCCCCACCTTCAGCCGCACAGTCCCACCCAGGAAAGGGAGAGGGACCGACCACTATCTGGCCTCACAGTGACATCTGGTGCCAGCCCCCAATGCACCCTCTGTGTGTGTAGAAGAGGCCCTGGGTCCACCCAGCACCCCGGCTCCCGCGTGTGTGGAGATGGCTCGGGACAGGTGAGGACAATGCCGCCGTGCACCAAGCGGGTGAGGCTTTCTGTCCCCAGCGTGGAGCAGTAGGGCAGCGTGTCCAGGGCCTGGAGGGGACAGAGTGGTACAACCTCACTGAGCAGCGACGGGCATGGCTCAGAGCCGTGGGGCCTCTTTCTGCCTGTGTATGACCTGAGTGGTGACAGGACCTGGGACACTGTGGCAACCCCTGCTCAGAGTAGAGGCCGGGTCCTGGCCCTTGGGAGCACCTTCCCCCACCAGGTCGGGGGAGCAATGCCATCCCTGTGTCCATTTTCAGGGCAAAAAAAACAAGTCCTAGAGAGGGTTGGGGTTCCCCCAAGGGGCTTGGCCAGGCCGAGCCAGACTGAAGCCCTGGCCCTCCACTGCCCCTTTATCCATGGCCATGTGGATGCAGCCTGGGGCTCCCGGCCACGCCGGGCAGAGCGGCTGCGCGGCACTTAATCTGTCTGGGGAGGTGACCCGTACGTGGAATCTGCCGGGCAGCCCAGGACTTGTCAGCTCCGGATGCCCGATTTCACTCGCGGTCAATCATCCCCAGGCCGCCCGAGGCTTGGGGCCCGGCGAGCAAACGCCTGCTCTCTTCCCACGACTGACTCCTCTGGAAGCTTCCGTCTACACGCTGGGCCGGCTGACTCTGGGAGGCCACATGGCAGCCCCCCAGTCGCCCACGTCCCTGCCAGCTTTGTGCCTCACCTCCGAACTGAGGCTCTGGGTGTGCGGGGCTGCGTCACACTGTTCAGTCGGCGGGCGTCCGGGACGGGGCCTCCTCCTGCTTTTACGACCGCAGGGCCTGTTCCTTGCGCCTGTCTGGTTGCGTCATGTCATGGAGGGCTTCCTGGGCAGCCAGCTGGCTCGAGCACTGCTGGGGCGGGGTTTGTGGCCCGGCTGCTCCATGGACATGCTGGGACAGTCGCTGTGGGGGCCATGCAGCTGGGTCCGGACACATCCGTTTAAAATGGTCATTTGCCCGAGTCACACCCATGAAGGGGACAGCAAGGCCATATGGGCCTCACCAGTGAGAGGGAGAGGGGAGGCTGGGTCCAGTGCGGTTGTGTGAGCCACACAGGGGCTGACCCTGTGTGAATGTGTGCTCCAGCGTGTGCATGTGGAACATGAGCACATGCATGGGGCACACACACACGAATGTGGATGCTTGCCCACATACATGTGTGACTGCACGTGTTGGCATGTGGGCATGGGCATGTGCTTGTATGTTCACATGCATGTGTGTTTGTATGTGTGTGTGTGTGTGACACAGAGAGGTTGTCCTGGGCATCCGGCCAGGCCAGGTAGTAAGTATCCTGGCGTGTGAATCTTTGAGAGGGGTGCCCTTGCCATTCAGCGCCAGAGCCCCACGTCCCCGGCCTCAGTCACCTGCAGGTGAAAGGCTCACACCTGGACTCCCTGTTCCTAATTATTGGGCTTAATAACAATTTAGTGGCTTAATGTCTCAAACACAGGTTGGACTGCGAGGCTCCCATCCCTAGACTTCAGGGCTGCTGCAACAGCAAGTCCCAGTGGGCTCCTTGGCCCAGGCCCTCCGCGCGCCGGCCCCACGCGTCCCGCCGCCTCTGCACCGTGCCCTGGCCCTCCCGCCCTCGAGCTCGACCGCTTCTCCGCGCAGACTCGGGGAGCGCGTCTCCTAGCCTCGGCCCTGCTGGCTGCGAAAGCCTTCCTCGCTCAGCGGCAGGGGTGAGGGCTGCGGCCTGCTCAGCACGGGCCACGAGAGAGCGGGTGGGGGTTTTCTTCCTGCCCTCTGGGTGGGGCCGTGGGGGCCCTACGTCCTCTGCTGTTCTGTGTTTCTCATGCCGTCGGACCCTGTGCCTTGCGGATGGCAGGTACACAGGACAGACATGCCAGGTAAACCCAGCCTCCCCTTCCCCAGGGGTGCAGGATTTACGAGAGCCCCGCCAGAGATTGAAAACACGTGCCCAGAAACTCACCCAGCAGGAGAGCGAGCCCCAGACCGGGAGCAGGCTGGTCCCGGGTCCCATGACTCCTTGTGCTCCGATGGCCGGGTTCACAGGCTGTGTGTGTCCTCTGAGGCGCTCGACCTAATGAAATGTTAACACATCATTAAAGTAATTTGCGATAAGCACGGCTAACGGTTTGGTGCATCCATTCCTTGCTGACTCCATGCCGAAAACAATCGCTCCCGATCAGCCGTGGGCTGCTGACATCCACCAAACGTGCGGGGCACATGCATGGCTGGCAAGGCCCCCGCTGGCCCCAGGCATGGGACAGGGTGTGTGTGGACTTGGGTGCTGCGGGGCTGCGCTTGGAAGTCGCTGTGTCTGGGTGTGCCTTTGCCTGGCTGACACTTGGGTGAAGGCAGCCTCCTGCTGAAGGGTGTGAATTGCTGCCTGTTAATGGAGTTAATTGCTCAGGAATTAACTGCATTTCCGCACACCTGGTGATGGGGGGTGCGGCCGCTTTGTTTGACTATGGAAACTGTGACTTGGAGGCTGGAGAGAGACGGAGGGAAGAGAGGTCACCCTAGTCCACCCTCAGCTGGGGAAACTGAGGCCGAGAGGGAGGTGGAGCATTAGTGCCGGGTGGGAACAAGGACCAGGAAGTCGGGTGGCTGGGTGAGCAGGTCCAGGCTGGGGGGTCAGGAAGACTGGGCTGGGCTCTTGGCTGGAAATGCTCTGAGATGTGGTACTTTCATCAGGGAAGTCTCGGCTCTGAGGCTGGAGAGAGAATTGCAGGAGGCGGTGGGTGTCTTGTGCCTGCGGATGGCCTGGCACCTCCCACCACGTGTGACCAGGCCTCACGTTAAACAAAGTAAATGAGCCCTGGCCGGTGTGGCTCAGTGGACTGAGCGCCGGCCTGTGAACCAGAAGGTCGCTGGTTCAATTCCAAACGAGGCATGTGCCTGGGTTGCTGGCCAGGTCCCCAGTTGGGGATGTAAGAGAGGATGTCTCTCTCACACATCGATGTTTCTCGCCCTTTCTTTCTCCATTCCTTCCCTTCTCTCTAAAAATAACTAAATAACATCTAAAAAAAATTTTAAAAAAAGAAATAAATGAGCCAGGAAATGAGGTTGAAGGGTTGCATCCAACCGGGGTTTGCCTTTTAACGGCTGGGCCGCTGATTTCAGTTTGGCTCCAAGGAAATTCACTGCGCGCCAACCATGTGCCAGACATTCAAATGACAAGGACATCAAAGACACCTTCCTCACTGGCCCCCACCCCCACCACCTCCTCCTCATTTAGTCTCTGCGCACACAAGACCTTCGGCAGCTCCACCCTCACCCCTCCAACTCCTACTCCTATCCTGAGTCAGCTTAATCACCGCCTCTGAGAAGCCCTCCAGGACTGCACAACAAGGCTGGGTGCCCTGTCCTGTGCTCCTCCAGCTCCCGTCTTCTCTTATGCCTCCTCGCTTTCACTTGTTGAACGTGCCTTCCTTACCAGACTGTACGCCATCCCAGAGGCCTTCCTGATGGTGGGTCCTGGGGCAGGTGACATCTGAGAGCCCCGGCTTTCTGATTGGTACTGCCCCTGCCTCACAGAGCTCCTGTGAGGGGTCAATGACACAATGCGGGGGGAGCCCAAAGCACGGTGTCTGGCCCCCACCGAGCACCTGCCAGTGTTAGCTCAGGTGGTCACCGCTCTTAGCAGGGGGTGACGTCCCCAGCAGCTTCTTGCAGGAGCTGCCAGTGAAGGGCCTCAGGAGGGGTGGTGGGGAGCCCGGAGGAGGGCAGGGAGGCTCTGCGGAGAGCACTGTCACCTGACCTGGGCCGCAAATCAGGAAGCAGACAGAGGCTGCGTGAGCACAGGTGTGTGCGTCTGGGGCGAGGGGGCGTGGGCCAGGCCACAGTCAGGGAGGGGGCTGCTCCCGACCAAGAGAGAAGCGTGAGGCACGGCACAGGTGCCTGGTGTTTTGAATAACGGTGGGCGGTTTGGTGTTTCTGGGGCAGGACACACGGAGAAGGCAGGGTTTCAAACGGCACTTGAGAGGCGGTGAAGGGCTGCCCTGGGTGGGGATGTGCCTGGCGCATGTCAGACTCGCTCCTTTGCCGAGGAGTCCTGGGTGGGCGTGTGCTTCGTGAAGGGTCCGAGTGGAGCCTGACACTCCCCTGGACCCTTTGGGCCGTGCACATGCGTGTGATCCCTGACATGGCTGGGCTGTAACTGCCACCTCACTGCTGTTCCCTGTCGGTCCTCCTGTCCTGCCTCCTTGGAACCGGTCCTGTCTTTGTTACCATCTCATTCGCTCTGTAAGCTTGTTATTGTCACACACGTTATTGTCACATGCGCTGCTCACTTACTCCGATATGACAGAGGCGATTTTCCTAACCACCGGCGATGACGTTAGGGCCCAGAGCACTGTGATCCCGTTCACTCCTCCCGACGTCTACGCAGCGTGTTTATGCCCTTCACTGACACACGTGTGTCAACCCTTGTGATACACGGGCATTGTCGTGGTTGGAGCCATGCCCGCCTTTCCTTACTCTTTGCTTCTTCCTGTATTTCTGTGCTGTGGCCACCTCATTTCCCTTTGTCTGCGGCATCTGCTTTAGTGTTTATTCTTTATGCAAGTACACCAGGGACAAAAAGCAACAGCTTTTGTTTTTCCAAAAATCCATTCCACTGGCCCTGATCAGTGTGGCTCAGTAGGTTGGGCGTCATCCTGCAAGCCAAAAGGTCGCCGGTTCGATTCCTGGTCTGGGCACAGGCCTGGGTTGCCGGCCAGGCCCCATTTGGGGGGTGCGAGAGGCAATCGATAGATGTTTCCCTTGCACATCAGTGTTGTTGTCCTTTCTCTCCCTCTCTCTAAAATAAACAAATAAGTGAAATATTAAAAAATAAATTAAAATGTACTTCGCTCTAATTTTTAATTTTAAAGGACATTTTGGGTGTAAAATGCAAGGTTTGCTGGTAATTCTCTCTCTGGCCGCCAGCATGTCCTCAAGAAGCCAGTCCCCGCGCCCGTGACCCTTTTCCCAAAGGGAATGTGCGTGGTGTGCTGTCTTCCCTCCGGGTGTGTGACAGACTTTTCTCTTGGTCTGTGTTGTTCAGCAGTTTTACTATGATAGATCTCAGGTATTTTTTAATAATCTCTCCTGCTTCTGATTCGCAGAGGCTTTTGAATTTGTGTGTTTATGCCTTTAACCTACTTTGGAAATTTTTAAGTCACAATTTCTTCAGATTTTCTTCTACCCCATTTTCTCCCGCTGTTCTCCGCCTAGGGCCCCTCTCACGAATGTGTTAGAGATTTTTAGTGTGTCCACACACCCTGCACGCTCTTTTACGCCTTCCATCCCCCGCCCCTGCCCCGTAGGCTGTAGCTTAGACCTTCTCCGCTGACCTGTCCCCCACTCCGCAGACCCCGCCCTCTGTGGCATCTGCCCCGTTGTGAGACCCACCTGTCCAGTTGTTGATTTCAGGTTTTTCATTGGACTTTTGTACTGATTCCAATTTCTGCTGAAATTCTCCCTTTAAAAACAACAAATCTGCTCCATCATCTGCTGTTTTCAAACACATCGATCACTCGAAGCCTCTGCCGGCCAACTCCAGCACGTGGACCCCCAGCAGGTCCGTCTCCGCCCCTCTGGGCTTTCTTCCACCTGGCTCTGTCTCTTGGCATCCTAGGGAGTTTTCGCTTTTGGCAGATACCACACATGCAAACTGTAGTGGCTCTGGGTGACCTGTTTTCTACCCGAGAGAGTCCTCGCGTGCAGACAGGCAGACCGAGGGTGGGGCTGATGCCGTTGGGATCAGACGGCGGTGATCTGGGTGCTGACTTTGTAGGGCCTGGCTCCCTGCTCCCCCAGTGCGGGCCTCCAGACCTTTGCCCGGAGCTCGCTGTGTCCTCGATTCCATCGTCCTGGTGGGTGTCTGTCTCTTCATCCCTGCGAGACTGAGAATGGGGGGCTTTATTCATCCCTGCGAGGCTGAGAAAAGTTGTTCTGTCTGTCCTCCCCTTCTCCCACGAAGCTTCAGAAACTGGCAAAAACCTTGACAGGGACGCAGTCCGTGGTCTTGAAGTCCCCCAGCCTCCAGGGTTGGCACGGCAGCCCTGCCAGCCACCAGGAGCCCTGCTGTGCCCTGTAGCCAACCATCCCCCCGGCAGCCTTCCTCTCGGGACAAGCCCCTACTCTCAGGCTCTCGCCTCTGCCTGGAACCCGCAAGTGCCACAAGTGGCCGGCTCACCCTCGGCACTGTCCCCTGCCTCCTGGTCCTTGTTGCCTCTGCAGCGTTCTGATCAATGACTTTGTTCCTGGAGAACGCCCTGGTCTGCCACAGGGCGGAATTTTTACTTTTTAGTTTATTGCTGAATACAATGCCTGAATCAGGGCCAGGCATGTAACAGGTGCATGTAACTTGAAGACTGTTAACACCTTTAATAGATCGGTAACCCCGGGCCCCCTGCATACAACTTGCACATCTAAGGCCACATTGGCAGGGGCTGGAGTTGGGGCAACATATCTTTTTGGGGGGGCAGACAATTCCACCCACAGCGGAGGCAGCACGGCCATTAGCCCTTTGCTATCTCTCCTGCCTTCCCAACCGTATGGTCCCAGAAGGCAGGCTCCATCCGTCGGACCTCTGTGTGGCCTGGTCCAGCCCACGTTTGCTTCCTGGGTCATTCATGCCCAGGGAGCACCATCCTGCACCCCAGGACCACTCTCCCCACCAGGATGAAGCTGCCGAGGGGTCTGGTGGTTGGGGGCAGATGCACAGACAGTTCAGGGGTGAGTGCTGATGGAGGCCAAGGCTCCCCCTTTGGGGCAGGTGAATACCCCATGGGGACACATTAAAGTTCCAGCAAAGGGAAGCAGAGTCAGGAAGCATGAATGGAAATTCCGGGAGATGGTGGGAACAGCAGCCCCAGGAGCCTGCTCATCTCTACCAGGGGGAAGGTGTGTGCAGGTCAACGAGACAGGCCCAAGGGAGGTCAGACCCCAGAGGGGCCACGTGCAGCCCTGGCCAGGGGAAGAAACTGCCCCTCCTGGGAGCCTGGGGGCCCAGGGGATCCCAGAGAGCCGAGAGTGGAGGGCCGGAGTGTGCGCCTGCCCAAGCCACAGGCTGAGGGGCTGCCTGGGAGAGGGGTGGGGTATTGATCTGCTGTGGCTGCGGTAGGAGTGATGGATGAACCTCCCGGTCCCTCGGCGCGCAGGCCCAGCGCACCCACAGGAGGCCACTGGCGCCAAAATCGTCTAGAAAGCCCATTGCAGACGGCGCAGGCAGCGCGCACAGAGCGGCAATTACAGAGCCAGTCATTAATTAAA
The DNA here is from genome assembly GCA_007922815.1 of Macrotus californicus. NCBI lineage: Eukaryota > Metazoa > Chordata > Mammalia > Chiroptera > Phyllostomidae > Macrotus > Macrotus californicus. The sequence goes on from VMDR010002188.1 coordinate 89,221, forward strand.
TAAGACCTGCATTTTGCAGCCACGCGCAGGAGAGCCTGCTGTTCTTCTGTTTGTTCATTCAGCGCTTACCTGGCATCCGGCATCCGGCGGAGGGAGATGTCGGGGGACCGCGGGCTCTGAGCCCAGACTCCACCTCGACTCTGCGCCGCGTGCGCTGTGTGGCCCTGGCTGCGCTACCTCCCTGAGCCTCACTCTTTCCCGCTAGGCTGAGCCTCCTTGCTGGTGGTGGTGGCATAAACGGGATAACACAGCGACAGCACCCAGAATGGGCCAGCGCATGAAGTCCCGGGTGGAGTAATCCGCTGCCCCGGCCGAGGTGCAAAGATGGGCACAGAGGCGGGACCCAGCCAGGAAGCCCGCACGCAGGCAGCCCGCCCGCAGGTCTGTCTGCAGGCCGTGCGCAGAGCCTGGAACCGGCCCTGGTCCGGGACTTTGCAGGTGAAGAAGATGCAGTGCAGCCAGGAGACATGACACAGACACCAGCGAAGTCCCTTGTTTCCACAGCTCAGGCTGCCTTTGGTCAACCCTCCTCAAAACCCAGCGTGAACAGCGTGGGGATCTTCTCGTTCCTGTGGCCCAGGCGACTCAGCCCAGGCCCAGAGCCTGCGCCCTGCCACCTGGCCAGTCCTCCCTGGCCTCCCTGCCTGACCCTGAGGTGGAAGGACACAGCCACCCCTGTGGGCAGTCTAGCCTGTCCTGCTCCCCATCCGACTGGCTCAAATCTACACTTATGGGCCCCCTTTAAAGGTCGGACCCACCTGTGAGGTACTGAACTCTCGTCTGCAGGGACGCCAGGTCCTGGGCGTCCTGCCCACCCCCCCCGCCCCCCGTAGCCCGGTGGTCCTGACACCCACACTGGCTCTCTGAGCTTCTGCAGCTCCACCTGCCCCGTAAGTGCTGGGGTCCGCAGGGTTCTGTCACCGGCCCCTGTTTTAGAAACATCTTTCTGTGACTTCTTTTCTCCCTCCCTCCTTTTATGCTTAGGGTTTTAAAAAATGCTTTTATAAAAGTATCATTTGCTTAGCTCTAAATTTTTCTTTAAAAAAACAGCTTGGAAAAGTCAAGGAACGTGAAACCCTAAATGTGGAGTCTGCAGGTAAGACAATCAGAGGTGGGTTTTGACACCGTTGAGAAGCTGGTCAGTCACGTGTCAGCGTGCTGCTGCGTGTCACTCGCCGACATCAGACACACCGAATGTGCTCCAACTCAAATAGGGTTTCTGGGGGGTGGGCGCACTGAGCTGGCCCTGGGATGCGGGGGACACCCAGATGGGCAGCTCTGGTAGGCCCTCCCTGCTGTCAGAGGGACAAGGACAAGGACAGATAAGCCAGTCACTTGTGCTGCGTGCAGAGAGCAGGGCAGGGTCAGGAGGGGGCGACTCAGAGGAGGGGACCCCTGTACTCCCGGGGGGCAGGCTGGGCACCTATCCTGAGCTCGAGCCACCAGATATAAGCTCAGAGCCCAGGCCTCTGGGAGCAGGCTCCCGTGTCCAAGCACGGCCCCTCCTTACGTAGAGGCTTCCTGAGCTTCCGCCCCAGCGGGGCCCAGGCCCGGGTGGCAGGCAGGTGGGCCCTCCGTGGCCTGTCTGCTTCACTTGAGCCACCGTGTCCCAGTGGCCAGGAGCAGTGGCTCTGGAGCCAGCCAAGCACCAGGGTTTGAGATCCACTTTCTGGGAGAACCTGGACAATGACACAACCTTCTGCGACCTGATTTTTGTCGACTGTAAAATGGGGTGATACCCCCAGGACAGTTGGAGTGAGGAGTGTGTGTATGCAAAGTACCCCGAGCAGTGTGGGGCTCACGGCAGCCTAGTGGGAGTCGGCTGGCTGGCTGAGTGAGCTCATGAAAGAGGCCCCTCGGCCCCCAGCTGGGGAGCGGAGGGCTGGGAGCCCCCCTGCACTGCCTGGCAGTCCAGCCCACCGTCTCGTGGGCAGGCGGGCAGGCGGGCAGGCAGCACGGGCCCCCACGAAGACTCTCTGGGCTCGCACCTGATTAGTGCAGGCGGACCGCCCTCCCCGAGCACCATTTACAGCAATTAGGGATGCCGTGCTCCCTGAGCGCAGTCACAACGCGGTGCGGGGGAGGCGGTGGTCGACCGTCTCGCCAGCCTGGAGCCCCGGACTCATCTGGGCCCGAGGGTGGGCACAAATCCAGCCAGGGGGGCGCTTGGCGTTGCGCTGCAGCCCGGATGGGCCGAGGGGCTGTGGCTGAGGCAGACAACGGGGAAGGTGCTGGTGGGCCGCATGGCCCTCGTTCCGGGCACCTGCAGGTGCTGCCCCGCATGCGTTCACGGCATGTCTGGCCTGGCAGGCAGCTCCGGAGACCCCATGGCGGGGGGCTGGGACAGCAGGAACGCACTGTCTCAGGACTGCAGTCCGAGATCTGAGGCCTCTTTCCTTGGCATGTCAACAGCTGTCTTCTTTCTCCATGTCCTCACGTGGCCAGACCTCTGTGCATGTCTGTGCTTCATGTCCTCTTCTTATAGGGACTCTGGTCATACTGGATCAGGGCCACCCTAATGTGACCTCATTCACCTTAATCACCCATCTAAAGACCTCATTTCCCTGAAATTACATTCTGAGGTCCTGAGGGGGAGAGCTTCAATGTGTGAATTTTTTGCGGGGGGGGCGGCATAATTCACCCTACAACACCTGTCTTACTGTGGCCCACAGGTGACACGTAGGGTTATAGGTCTGGTCTCAGGCTTTGAGCCTGGCACCGGGACGACTCCCAGGCTACAGCGGGGGCATCGAGGGGAGCAGCTCCGAGGCTGACAATGGCCCTGCCTGGGGGTCCTGGTGCCCTGAGCTGCTCTGGGAGACTTCTGGGTGTCTCGGAGGGGCTGGTCACTCAGGGCGCCCTGGCCATGGTCTCCTGCACCTGTGCGGGGCCCACGCCTGGGTCCCCAGAATTCAGCCTGGTGCCTGCTCAATACGTGCCTGTTGGAGTCACGCGACGGGGAAACTGAGGACACACCAAGGTCTCCCAGCGCTGGGGAAGAGCCAACCCCTGTCAGCGTGGCAGCTTCTGTTGTCTGGGGCGCATTCAGATGCCACGACCTGCGGATTTCTGCGGTGCTACAGGGCGACCTGTCTTCCCTAGGAAGCACCTTGAACTCTCTCAGGTTCCTAGAACTACAGGCAGAGCGTCACTGTGTGTTCTTTCTCTTGTGGGAACCCTGTGGCTGTCCGTGCGTCTCGCCCCCACCCCCGCCGGGCCAGGGGGCCACCCCTTCAGGACAGCGCAGACGATGCTGGGCGGCGTCCCTTGCTGCAGGATCCGCTCCTCTCCTAACCCTCGGGGACACTGCGCATGCCAACTTCAGGGGCACGCCTGAATAATTCAGAGAGATTTGGGGAGTGAATAAGCACCGCTTGCTCCCTGGTCTCTGCACAGACAGATTTTCCTCGAAGAGCAGAATGTGAACGAGCTGGGCAGGGCCGGCCCTGACTCTCAGAGAGCCACGCTTCAGGGAAAGCGCTCGGCTCCTCCCCCTGGACGCGTCTGTTGGTTAATCTCTTAGAAGTGGCGGTGGCGCTAGTCAGAGAAGACCCCCCTCCTTGGGGCAGGAGTCAGAAAATGCAGCCTCAGATCCCCCTGCCTCCCCTCTTCCCGCCCTCCCTCCGGCAGCAACGGGGCTCCAACGAGTGGAGGGGTGGGACACCCACCGTCTGCTTTTCCCCTTCAGCTCAGTTCTCTCTCGTTGCTGCAAAACTTGCAGCAACCCATTCACTGCTTGCAGTTCTGGGGGTCAGGAGTTCAACACGGTCTTGCTGGGATACCATCCAGGTGTCGTCCGGGCCGTCCCTCTGGGGCTCCGGGAGAATGGGGCGCCCTGCTTGGCCCAGCACTACAGGGGCCCACTTTCCTTGGCTCGGGCCCCTCCCTCACCCTCAGAGCCAGCCTGTCCTCATCTGCGAGGCCTGATGGGGTGGGGAAGGCTCGGCCTCGGCAGGCCTGCGAGACCCTCACCCTCCTGTTCCAGGCTGGGCCCCCCCACCTCCCATCTTCTCACACAGCCTTACCCCACTGTGTGGCAGAGAAAGTTGACCTTCAAGTTCCATTTTTTAAATCAAGAGAAAAATAAAAGAGGAAAAGGGCCAAGGGGAGGGGTTGAACAAGGTGGGTAATGTCGGGGCTATTTTGAGGTGCTGCCTGAGCCCCCAGTCTCCCTGAGGGTCTCTGACACCCACAGGAGGCCCGAATCCTGGGAGGGTGACAGGCAATCCAGCGAGGCCAGTTGGTGACCGGGCCCAAGGCCATGAGGAGGGACCTCACGGGGAGTTCCCAGTCTGGTCTCCGTCCTGAGCTCCTGATGTCGGGGTCCCCGAGCATGGGAAATGTGGGTGTTTGGCAGCATGTCGGGGGGTGGGGTGTAGGAGACCGGGGCCCCTGCCTGTCTGTCTGAGGCGGGTGATGAGAGGTGGCTTTGAAAGGGAAGTGGCGGCCAGGCCGGAGCGGCTGAGGGGGAGGGCAGGGGTCCTGGGAACACTTAGGCCTTATTGCTGATCAAAGCCGGAGGTGCCGCCCGACCGGCCTGCGAGGTGTGGCCCCACCTGGCTCTCATTAGGCAGCAGCCTGGTCCAGCGGGCCTGTTCTAGTTCACAGACCAGGAGGCAGGCCTCCCCCGGGCAGCCCTTCCACCACACCTGGCGGCGGCCGGACACAGGCCAGGCGTGGGCCCCGGGCAGGGGGGGCTCCAGCCCCGTGCATGGCCCCGGCAGGGCAAGCACCGGCCCGGGTCTGGCTGCCTCTTCCCGCACAGCAGCGCCCTCCCTGCATCCCTGCATCCCTGCGAGGCCCTCAGCACATGCTGTCCTTCCCCAGGGCGACCCCTCCTCTTGCCTGGCCAGCTTCCCTCTTCTCTTCCTTGGGGGCCGCCCCCCCGGCCACGTCCTGCTGAAGTCATTACCACAGCTCCCCACCACCTGGTGCCCCAGGCCTAACTGCAGGCTCCCTCGCCAGGCAGCTCTGAAGATAAGGGTCCTAGTGAACAGCCCTCCTCCTCTTAGGGACCAGGTGCTGGGCCTGCTTCTCCTCGTGACCCAGCCCTGGCTTCAACCACTCACCCCTCTGATCTCCCGTTAGGCTTCTAGAATGACCCAGCTAGCTGTGCCCTGGCCAGTCTTTCCACTTTCTGACCCTCAGGGCATGGATGGACACAGCTGACTTGGAGGTGCAGGGATAGGATGTTGCACCAGCCTCTCCCCATCCCCCTTCCCTGCCCTTCAGGAACCTGGGGGCTGCTTCCCCCTGCAGCAGCAAGCTCCCCCAAAAGTCCTGGGGGCACTACTACCACAAGGTGAGCAGTGGGGCTTGCCTGGGGCTTGAGCCCCAGCTGGACCTGCTGTGTGACCCTGGGCAAGTGGCTTAGCCTCTCTGGGCTTGGACCGGTTTGTGCATCCAAAGGAGCCATGGTTCGGAGGCAATCTGCTGTAAAGCTCCGCGTACGCATGTGCACTGTGTTGTTACCTTGGAGGGAGGAGCCCGCCGTGTGTGGCTGGCTTGGGGCTGATCTGAATCCCTCTCAAGGTGGGGCTCTCATGGCGCAGTCACCCCCAGATTCCTGGGCACAGATGATGGGAAAGCATGCACTTCAAAGTCAAGTGCAGCCCCACAGTGTAGAAAAGGTGGGTGGCCAAGGTGCCCATGAAGAAGGGAGGCTGAGCTGGGTGCCTTGGGGCTGGCACCTGGTAGGGCCAGGGAGCTGCTGGTTGGCGGGGCTTGGCTGCCGTTGGTAGCAAGTAACAGAACAGGAAGACAATCGCAATGCCACCCCGTCCGCAGTGGGCTCTGCCTGTCCCCTGGCACTCCCCGCACTCCAGTGAAGCCTGGCTAACTGTCACCCCCCAGTGACAGCTGATGAAAGGCAAATGCCATCTTTTACTCAACACATTCACTGTGTATTCCCCGTTCCGGTGCGGGGACAGGCGGGTGTGTCCGAGAGCAGTTAGGGGCTGGCCGGCAAGGCCACACACATCACCCCAGAGAGACTTGTCGGCGCTCTGGGGCCCACAAACACTTAGTGGGAGCCGGAAGAGAGAGCAGCAGCTGCTGGGAACCGCCCTACTCAGCGTGGATGGTAGCGTTCCCTCTCAGACATTTGCCCGCACATAATATTTTACAATGTCATCAAAAGACACCCAGAGTTTGTAACCTGTTCAGGCATTTTTCATGGTTTTTTTTTTTAGTGCTTTGCAATGTAATTTCGAATGGCTGCATGGTGTTCCGTGCAAGGACGCTTTGTAAAAAAAATAAGAAAGCTATTTCCTATGGTTTTACTGCTATGACAAATATTCCAGTGAAGAAACGTGTTTTCCATTGTTTAGATCAGTGATTTTCACCCGCTGTGCCACAAGAATTTTTAAAACATGTAGTGCCTGACTACTTAGTTAGGGGCAGCGACCTCTTAGATTGCCAAATAAAAAAATGATAACAGCCAGCACAACAATAGCTGTCTGGTGTGAATAAATCAAAATTATAGCTACTTTTTGTCAGATCAGCAAGAAATATATTTTTTGGTGTGCCACCGAATTTTAGTAATTAGTTTGTGTGTGCCATGAGATGAAAAATTTGAAAATCTCTGGTTTAGATTATATTCTTTTTTTTAAATTTAATCCTCACCTGAGGGTATGTCCATTGATTTGAGAGAGAGAGAGAGAGAGAGAGAGAGAGAGATCAATTGGCTGCCTCCCAAACATGCCCCAACCGGGGATCAAACCCGTGACCGTCTGGTGGATGAGACCAGCCTGGGCTAGAGTATATTCTTAACATGAATTCTGCAGGAGGAGTGATGGGCCAGTCATGTGACCCCGAGAAAATGGGAAGTAAGCAAACAAATACAAAACCACCACAAAAAAATCATGCCATTGAAGGACCAAGCCATTCTATTTTCTTGACAAAAATCGCGAAGAAGCCCACAAGTGAGGGTCACGTGCCATGGAGCCCGGGTCCGAGCTTCCCGGCCATCTCTCATCTCTGGCCCTGAGGCAGCGCCTGGCAACGGCACCATTCGATAGGATGCTCCCGCGGGCACAAGGAGGAGCCCCCCGGCACGCAGGGCTGGGTGGGAAATCCGAACAAATGGTTAGTGTTAAAGGAGCCGAAGTTACCGGCGTATCTCATATGCTATGATTTATGCGTCCGTCATCCCAATCAGCTTAAATAAGAAAAATGCTGGGTTTCACTTGCCACCGAGAAGTGTCTGGTCTCTTTTAGATGAAGATTAACCACACAGGGTGACGGCCCGGGGCGGGCGGGGCTGACACTCTTCTGATTCTGTGACCGGTAGTTCAGACAAGATTTAATCAGACGATCCATTTCTAATACCCGTTTGGTGTTAGCTTTCTGTTTTGAATTTGCCTCTATTCATGTAATATCCAGAAAGGCTATCTGTCTTCTGTTAAATGTTTTTAAGTCCCACATTTTCAACTTATATATAAGGGATAATCCAACAAGTAAAGTTAAACCGGGGAGCTGGTAGAATCATCAGGTTTTTTTTCCCCAGGGAGTGAGGATGGAGATAGATATGCATATATGTAGGTATATGTATATAAAAATATATAAATATTTATATAAATTTGTATGAACAAAGAATGAATTTGCTATCCATAACACATTTATTTAATATATTTGTTTTATATAGAAATTCATTAACATTTTATTATTATATTTTATGTGGTAGTAGATGGGGGTCAAAAAGGAATTTTTTTAAATATTCACTCATTTCTCTAAGTTTTGTGAAAGAAAATCTACTTCCATTCCGATGTGTCCTAACGTTTGCAGTCCAGATGTGACTGCGTTTAATTGTTTGATATGCTGGGTCGCTGCATGCCCAGGCCTGTCTTTGAGCCCGACTCTGGGTGAACACCTGCTCTCAGGTATGGATGCGCTCGCCTCTCTCTCTGCAGGCCCTGGGGCGGCAGAGGCCAGAACCCAGGCTGCTCCCACCTGGTGCGGGGAGTAGTGGGTACGGCAGCCATTTCCCTGCAGAAGTGGGGCCCACCCTGAGTCGGCTGGGCCCTTGGGGGCCAGGCCGTCGGGGCAGGCGGGTTCCTCAGGAGGTGGAACTTGTCGCCTGTGGTCGACGGAGTCTCAGTGTCCACCTCAGAAAAGCTTTTGAAGCCCGGCTCAAGGCTGCCTTGCTCGACGCACAGTTCATTTATTCCGCAAATATGCCCTGAGTGTCTACCACGTGCCCGGCAAAGGCCCGTGCTAGTTGCAAGGGGTCTGGGTGGGCAATCAAGAGCCTGTGGAAAGTAAGGGAAGGGCTGTTCCTTTGCTTTATTTTAGTTTTAAAATGCAATAGGTATCAATCTGCTTTTTACGTCGTTTGGAGTCGGTTGAGTTATTAATGCATCCATTGGTTCCTTCCTGGTTTTATTCACCCCTGAAAAATCTCTGTTGAGCGAGTGAGCGAGAGAACAATAAGCCGCAGAGCTGCCTCCAGCCGGCACCCTTTCCAGCGAGCCTGTGCGCCTAGGCACCGCCTCGGGCCTCGGCTTTCCAGCTGGAGGCCTTGGGGGAGGTCCTTTCTGGAAACCTCCCTGCGATGAAGACAAATGAGCGGCTGGTTTTCGGGGACAGCGGAGCCTCAGCACAGGACAGCTGGCCCATCTGGTGCTTATCTTGAACACCGAGAGAGCCGCGGGAACACCTTTCGATATTTCAAAGTGGTTTTTTCTTCCCCTTGGAAGTTTTATAAAGCCTGGAGCCTCTGAAACAGAATAGTACCTTGGTCCAACTGGACGCAGAGCCGCGGACGAGACATTCCTGTGGCATTTCCAATGGCCTTCAGCCAGAGGAGCTCTGGACGACCTTCCTGGCGGGGAGGGGAATCATATTATCTGGGGGGTCTGTGTATCTGGGTTTGGGGAAGACACCTTCTGCCCATTTCTGACTAACAAACATTTAGTTCAAAGTTCTCTTCCCCTAATTGCTTTTCACCTGCACCCAACTTGAGTGAATCTTGAAGTTATCCAGTGACATAGTA